>CAUYQG010162238.1:0-15754 GCA_963574415.1 Tarsius wallacei
TCGAGACCCGCCTGGGCAAGCGAGACCTCATCTCTACAATAAATCAAAAAATTAGCCGGGCGTGGTAGCGCGTGCCTGTAGTTCCAGCTACTTGGAAGGCTGAGGCGGAAGGATCGCCGGAGCCCAGCAGGTCGAGGCTGCGGCGGCCGGGAGCGGCCACTGCACTCCAGTCTGGGCGACAGAGTGAGACTCCAACTCAAAAAAAAAAAAAAAAAAGTTCATTTAAATATGTACTGCCTCACAATAATTTCTTGCATCACTTATCACTGGAACATGCTATATTTTTTGAATACTCAGCAGAAGCAGGGGAGCAGGTGTTCTCAAGCTGTTACCAACAACCAGTAGCCAATCAGAGTAATAGAAGTCAGCTGAGTTTGACCTCATGCAAAAGTAGCTTCATATAAGAACAAAGACCCTATTTTTATTAACATCTATACTTTTCTTTCTATTGCTCATTCTAATGGTTCCACAAATGAAGCTATCATCTATTAAGTACCTAATATAGACTAGGCACTTTGCATATTTACATGGAATTTGTAATCTTTACAACAACCTTTCAAGGTGAGCAGAGTTATTCCCAACTTACAGATAGTAACTTACTGTGTAAGTTTTCTACACTGTTGTAACAAATTACCACAAATTAAGCAGCTTAAAACAACATCCATTACACTTCTGCAGATCAGAATCCAGGCATATCACGGCCCAACTGGATCCTCCGCTTAGGGTCTCATAAGGCTGAAATCAAGGTGGTGGCGGGGCTGTTCTTACTGGAGGCTCTGGGGGAAAATAAACTTCCAGGCTCATTTAGGCTGTTAGCAGGATTCAGTTCCTTGTGGTTATGGGTCTAAGACTCCCATTTCCTTGCCGGCTGTCGTCCAGGAGCATCTCTCAGCTTCTCCATCGTCAAGCCAGCAGCATTGGATCCAGTCCTTCTTACGCTTTAAATCTGTCTGACTTTCCCTTCTGCACGTTTCTTCTACCTCTCTCCTCCCCTACAGCTCTCTGACCTCAGCTGGAGAAGGTTTCTGCATTTAAAAGCTCATGTGCTTAGTTTGGACCCACCTGAGCAATCCCGGCTAGTCTCTCTATCACAAAGTAAGTCCCTAGCCTTGATTACATCTTCCAAGTCGATTTTGCCATGGAAGTAACATATTTCCAGTTTCCAAGGCTCAGGCAGAGGTAGATGTGAACCAGGGCTTATTTTGCTTATGCCCTTCCCATGAGTCCACCCTGCCTTTCTAATATGTTTAATTTGCTAGGACATAGAAATAACGGAAAAACAGAGGAGAAAAAATGTCTTAAGCAAAGCATAAATGTATATAGTAAATAAAGTCTGTTTCCAGTTTTCAACATGATGTATACCTTTGGAATAAAGCACTCAAAATAGTCAAAGTTTCAAATAAATCAACGTTGTTTCACTCTATATTTTGAAAGAACAGTGAGAGTGTATATTAAATACATTGCACAATAAATAGATATGAAAATTGCCAAGATCATTTTGCTAATTCATCCAAGACTGAGTAGGCTTATTCCTGGCAGAAATGAAAGTACTTTAAACACAAAACACTCACTAGAAAGCAGCATGACAGTTTCACTACAGTTTCACTACAGCAGGCGCACACTGCCCCCAATTGTCAGTAATAACTGTGACCTCCCAGGATTTTCGAGGAGGGGTCATGTTGACTTACTTGGTCCTGAGGCAAGATTTGGTTTTTCCCTTGTGATGTGCTTGAATATGATACTCACACTTATTTGGATCCAGGTATTGGCAGAGCCTTGTCAAGGTTAAAAATTTTCATATAGAGCAGTGAGATGAATGGGGCCATGACAAATCAGTTTTGGAGTTGTGTCTATACATCACTTAAGCCTGACCACAGACATCAGGCAAACTTAACATAGGGGCTTTGAAAATATCTGTTTATGACTTCACCGCTGGATTCTCATATCCAATAATGACTCATCAATTTATGTATACAACATCTATATTAGGTATTCTCATGTGGCCAACACTAAGCAAGGACTTGGAGATAGAATACTGCATGCCATGGTCTCTACTCTCATGGTCTATTTGGGGAATTCCAGGTCATATAAATGTATAGGGATAATTTGTCCAAAATAGGAATCAGTAAATACTAGTTAAATAAATAATAATCACTAGAAAGTTGTTGAAAACATGTAAAAAGATACTCAACAGCATTAGTCATGAGAGAAATGTGAATCAAGACCATAACAAAATACTTCTTCACACCCATAAATATAGCTGTAACTCTTAAAAATGGAAAATAACAAGTGTTAGCAGAAATTCAGAGGAATCTGTACCCTTATACATTGCTAGTGGGATTATAAAATGGTGAAGCCACTTTGGAATGTAGTTTGACAGCTCCTCAACAGATTAAACATAGAGTTACCATATGACCTAGCAATTCCACTCATAGTGAAACTCAATAAAGTTCATTTAATGGAGTATATGAATTATGGAGTATATAGCATAATGTAACATATATACTCCTAGATGCATATACCAAAATAATTGAAAGCAGGTGTTTAAACAAAAACTTGCACATGAATGTTCATTGAGGCATTATTCATAGCAGCCAAAAAGTAGGAAAAAACTCCATCAACTGTTGAATGGATAAAAAAAATATGATACAATCATACAATGGAATATTATTGAGCTATTAAACGGAATGAAGTATTGACACTTGCTAAAACGTGGATGAACCTTGAAAACATTATGCTAAGTAAAATAATCCTGCCACAAAAACCATATATTGTATGATCACATTCATAAGAAAATTCAGAAAAGACAAATTTTTAGAAACAAAAACTAGATTTGTGGCTATCACTAAATATCCAGAATAGGCAAATGTAGTGAGACAGGCCGAGTGTGGTGGCTCAAGCTTGTAATCTCAGCACTTTGGGAGGTGGTGGTGACAGGACTGCCTGACCTCAAGGGTTCAAGACCAGCCTGAGCAACATGGTGAGACCTCATCTCTACAATACATCAAAAATTAGCCAAGTGTGGTAGCGCGCACCTGTAGTTCTGGCTACTTGGAAGGCTGAGGTGGAAGGATCACCAGAGTCCAGCAGGTCGATGCTGGAGTGGCTGTGAGCATGACACTGCACTCTAGCATGGGCGATGGAGTGAGACTCCAACTCAAAAAAACAAACAAACAAACAAACAAAAAAACGGATATCTAAATCCTGAACTCTCTTTGGGCTAATGCAGAGAAAACCTGCCTTCAGATACTTTGCCCAAAGGGCAAAGTCCTTAGCTAGATGGAGATGTATTTGTAAGGCAGCTGGAGGAGCCACCCACTCTGATGGCTACTAGGTTTGAGACACACCTAATGGTGGTCTCTGACTCCAAAGTGCCTATTTTGAAAGGTCATCGGACTGTGGTGGTACCTTCAAGTAGCTGTCAGAACTAAGTGAAACGAATGTTTACATACGCCTAGAGGAAACCACAACTTGGGTTCAGATCCCCAGTGGGTTTATGAAACTACTAAGAGGCCAGATATCTTCCAAGTTGGTGGCAAGCTGGGGCATTAAATGTACTCTCAGCCTTAGCCAAAGTCTGCAGAATAAACAAGGTGTCAGAGTCCCTTCTGTACACTGGAAACTGCAAATAAGCCACCCTTTTGGAGCCCATCCTTTGATCTCCTTCTAGGGCTGCAAAAGAGTAGTGGCTTAATCTGAGCACATGATACACAATCACTAGTGAGGCTCTGACAGAATTTCTATTTTACCAAAAGTGGACATCTGCTCAAATAAAGAGGATAAATGATACCTAAAATTTTCCATTTTTATACCCTTAACAGAAATTGCTTATGTAACAAACTCATCTCTGGACTAGAGTCAACTTTAGGGGTGAGTCTGGGCTTAACCATATTCCAGTCATATACTTTGGGCAAATTCCATATTTGTCTGAGCTTCAGCTTCCTCTAGTGTATAATGGAGATTATCCTGGCTAGGGTTGCTGGAAGCACAAATGATATATGTAAATGTACTCTTTCCTGGAAGGACATTCACTATGATATTATCAGGAGTTCTTTCTGCATGATATGATTATAAATAATTTTTATTTTCTTCACAATATTCATTTGTACTTCCTAAGTGTTCACAGAAAACTGAAAGGAAAAATAGCATGTTCTTATAAATCACAATGCAGATAGAAGAAGCTGTTTCTATTAAATAAATTGGATTGGGGAATCTAATGAAACAGTTTTGGGTGGCTGATCTGGGTTTGCCACACCAAAGACAGCAGGCATGGGCAGGAAAGATCCACTAGTCATATGACCTTAAGTGAGTCATTTAATCTCAGTGACCTTCAGTTTCTTTTCTGTAAAACAATGATAATAGTCATACCTAAAGATATTTTGTGATGATTAAATGCACATGAAAGCACCTACTACAAGGCTCGACCCATAGTAGGCACTCAATACATCCGTTCCCTGTACCCAAAAGAAAGGAAGGAAGAAAGGGAGGCAGGGGAAGGAGTTTAGGTCCATAAATTCACCCCATCTAACTTAGTGTAAGTACTTTTTAATTAATAGAGAGTGTTCTAATTGAGAAAGTGTAAAGCATTCTAAATCTCTTGGATAAAAACATGTGTCATCTATTTCATGTCTCTAGGAAAAGTAAAATCAATATTTGAATTAATGAAAGAAATTAAATAGCTGCAAAAATAGTTTTCGAATTTAACAAGTTTCAACAAGAAGGTAGTTGGTAAATGATGATACAGAGAGCAACAGAGCACTTGCCTTTAAAACATTCTTCATAAAAGCTCAGAAAGAAAAGTCAATCAATCCAATGTTTGGTAGGTACAATGGCAGATTAGCAAGGCTAATAGACCTGGGGTAAACCCAAGCACCATTACTCACCTAAAAGTCAAGCCACCTAGGGAAATGTGATTTTGTGTGCGTGTGTGTGTGTGTGTGTGTGTGTGTGTGTGTGTGTGCTGGTGTGTGTGTGCTGGAGTCACACTCTGTCGACCATGCTGGAGTGCAGTGGCACGCTCATGGTCACTGCAGCCTCTACCAACCGGGCTCAGGCGATCCTTCTGACTCAGCTTGCTGAATAGCTGGGACTACAGGTGTGAGCCACCACACTTGGCTATTTTTTTTTGTTTTTATTGTAAAGACGAGGTCTTGCCAAGTTACCCAGGCTGGTCTCAAACTCCTGGGCTCAGGCAATCCTCTCGCCTCAACCTCTCAAAGTGCAGGGATTACAGATGTGAGCCATTACATCCGGCCTGGAAATGTGATTTTTTTAAAAAACTAGCAGTTTATATATTGAGGAGACTGCATTTAGTTTAACAGTTCAGCACATAAAGTCCTAGACTGTTACTGCTAAAAGACCCCACAGAGACAGAGTCCAAGAACCCTCTCCCCTCATTTTAGAGATGGGAGAAAGAAACCCAGAGAAGGGGAAATGGCATGCTTAAAGTTCTTAGCTGGTTATGAGTGTTGGGACTAGAGCCCAGAACTGCAGACTCACAGGCTTTTCTTCCTAGCTCCTACTATTTGGAACGTAATGTCCAACCAACACAAAAGGATGCAGAGAACATGTGCCTGCAATTATTCTCAAGGTCGTTAGAAGGAAGATGACTTCACCATTGCTTCCCTCCCCTTTCTCCTCCCCTAACAATGCTCCCTGACACTCATTCATTCAACACATATTTCCTGAGCAACTACTCCCCTTAAGTACCAGCTTTACAAGGCATTTCAACCCACAAGTCCAAGGGCAAAGCAAGGGCAAAAAATGGGAAAGCAAATTGTAAGATCAATAGGCAGGTTGACTGGAAGCAGGATAAAATCCAGTGGGTTGAGGAAGGTTTGGAAGTAAACCTGGAAGGATGAGTGTGGTCTGAAACTGCATGTAAGGTACATGCAGTGGTTAGTTTATGTCCTAAAGCAGATGGTAGAGCTTAAGGGAGTTGAGCAGGCCATGCATAATGTCTCCCTCATGAGGTGCTGTCAACTTGTGACTTGTACATTGCACAGGTGGGTGAGTATAAGGATAACCTTGGAAAAGGAGAAATCTACCTTAGCTTGTTTATTGTCTTGTTCTCATTTCAGTGATGCTACATAAGACATTTCTTAAAATTATATTATTTGTGTTTATTTTACCGTGAAAAGAAGCAAACAAGTCAAACGAAGCATGTCTTCGTTTAAAATGTCCTAGTCAGTGAGGTCTGGCCACCAAAGCTTGGCTTCTTTATATGAATTAACTCAATCTTCTCATACAAGATAAAATAACTGAGACAACAAAAATTAGATGATCACTTCCTCAAACAGATCTAAGGCATAAATTGTCCAATAAAGAAGAAGTTTGTAGAATTACCTATTGGGTACACTATTTGAATGATGGGTATGCTAAAAGTTCATACTTTCCACTATGCAATATATACATGTGAGAAATCTGCACTTGTACCCCCTAAATATATAAAAATTAAATTAAATTAACTGAAAAAATAAATGTAAAAAGTATATAGGTCCCTGTCTCTTGTTTAACTATCTTGGGG
Organism: Tarsius wallacei; assembly: GCA_963574415.1. Classification (NCBI taxonomy): domain Eukaryota; kingdom Metazoa; phylum Chordata; class Mammalia; order Primates; family Tarsiidae; genus Tarsius; species Tarsius wallacei. The sequence continues at coordinate 6,527 of CAUYQG010162238.1, forward strand.
ACATGGAACAGTGAGTAGTGGGAGTGTGGGCCCTGTCAGAGGTCTAAATTATAATCACCAAGTTGGGAGGGTGGTGTCCCTTCTAGAAGGGGAAGGAGGGTGTAAGCAGACTGAATGATAGCTATCCTCTATATCCTAGCTACCCTAAATGGGATTCTCAGGCCAGTAGCCTCAGTAATCCAAGGAGCTTGTGAAAAATGCAAAATTCCCCCAGACCTACTGAAGCATGATTTGCATTTATTCTAGTCTCCCAGGTGATTCATTACATTAAAGTCTGAGAAGCTCTGGTCTACGTCATTGGATTAATAAATAATAGCAAGTAACACTTCTTCAGTGCTTATTGTTTCTGGGTGCTCTACTGAGTAATTTCCACACATTCTTCTGTAGTAAAATGGGCTAGCTAGAGGCAGAATAACTGCTCTGGAATCCTTGAGGGCTGATTCTTGGTTTTAAGCCGGATTTGATAAGGTGTTATATGGTTTTGGTCTGAGGACCAGGAAAGACTAAATGTCTCTAAACTGTTCTTTAAATGGGCAAATTTATTGTGGTGATTGTTTGAGTTTGTTCTTTGGGAATGGTGGCATAAACCCCAAATAAAAAATGACTGTCAACATAATGCTGCAAGTTCTAGCCAGAGCAATAAAGAAAAGATTTAATAGGTATACAGATTTTAAAGGATGAAATAAAGCTTAAAATTCTTTTTTTTTTTTTGAGTTGGAGTCTCACTCTGTTGCCCAGGCTTGAGTGCAGTGGCATGCTCACAGCTACCCTAGCATCTACCTGCTAGGCTCCAGCGATCCTTCTGCCTCAGCCTTCTAAGTAGCCAGAACTACAGGCACATGCTACCATGCCTGGCTAATGTTTTTGATTTATTGTAAAGACGAGGTCTCACCAAGTTGCCCAGACTGGTCTCGAATCCATAGGCTCAGGCAATCTACTCGCCTCAGCCTCCCGAAGTGCTGGGATTACAGGCTGAGCCACCGAGTCTGGTCTAAAACTCTTATATTTGCAAATGACATGATAGTCTCTGTAGAATATACCAAGGATTCTACAAAAACAAACAAACAAAACTCCTAGAACTGATAAGGAAGCTCAACAAGTTTGCAGGATATAACATTCAAAAATGAAAGGATAGTGGGGCAGCACAAAAATAAAGCTTCTGAAATCTGACAGGACTTGACCTTGAACAAGACAGTGCCCTTCAGCAGCTGTGTTGTGACCCGGGGGTCTTTGAAACCCATAGTTGCTCTTTTCTTTCTCTGTGTGTCCACTGTACTTTCTTTCAGATTTTGCATGCCTTGGGAAATGAATCAGGAACTTTACCTAACTTTACGTGGAATAAAAGGAGGAACACGATCTTTCCCCACACTCCACAGACCATCTAAAATGGCTGTGATCTTGTTTGATTCTTCCAACACTGTGAGATGTAGGTACTATTATCATCCTGTTTTTTTCTATGAGTAAACTGAGTCACATGAAGAGTAACCAAGCTGTCTGTTCTGTTTACTAAGAGTCAGAGTCAGAATTCCAATCCAACTATACGCCAGAGTCTTTGCTTTTAACCATTTGATGCAGTTTTAGTCAATCTTTGGTCATCATAGAGACAGAAAAATAAGTTTTAATTAAACTATATTATGACAGATCCCTAGGGTTTTTCAATACTTTAACGGAAAAAAGAAGGTTACAAATACAATCTGCCCCATGAAGCCTATTCTAAAAAAGAAAAATGATTGAATTATTAGATTCCCACCTCCCCCCATAAGAGGCATTGTACCACTGTGCCTTGCCAAGAAAATTGAAACTTGGAATATTAGAACTGGAAAGCCTTCTGGTATCATTTAGAACAACTTCTTCCATTTACAAACAGGGAAACAGGCTGGGAAAATGGTGGTTGACCCTGTATGGCTAATAAGCCCCCACTTCCAGAACAGTGCTTTCTGTACATACTCTCCATGTATATGCCATAATGTAAGTCACCGCTAGATTTCCAATTGTATGCCTAAACAACAATTCTTAGAATAGTGCATCCTAGTAGCCTAAAAGCTCTTCCAAATGTTGAGCTGAAATTCTGCATCTCTCTAACTTCCCTCCCCGCCCCCTCACCACTGCCCCAATCAGTCCTGGTTTGACTCTCTAGAGACATATTCAGACATTCTTCAGACATTCCAATTTTAAAGCCAGGAAAATATCTGAGTTTGGAATATAAATTCAGCTGTCTTGTGCCTCCCATGTGATCATTTCCTCATAACTTCTGCAACTTTAATTTATGCCGCATAATGACAGTTTACGCAGTCTGCTTTCCTATGGCCCAGCAGATGCTTTCTTGGTCTCAGGTAACCAGTGTGATGCAATCTGACCCAGTTGGCCTTTGAGCCAGGCAGACTAGAAAATCAGCAATTTTCAGTAGGTATAGTACATATGGGGAGCCCCCAAGCAACACTTTCACAAATTGCAAAATGAAAAAATGCTCTAGATCTCTGACATGCAGGAGTTGCTCAAGGAGAGGAATGTTTGCAGTAGCCTTCTTTGGTACAAGCTCGTTTTTCATTGCCTTCTACACTGGCTCTTGTAGACTAAAGTTACATGAGGTACCTTATCAAGATGAGGTTTCTGCTTCAATATGGATACACATTTGCAGTTTTAGAGGTCTGCAATTATGCTTTAAATGCAGCTTATTGGCATTCAAGTCAACCTAACTACTTCAGTGTGGACACAGTATCTAGAATCCCTCAGTGAAAAGGAATGAAGAAGGCATTATCCAATGGAACTTCCATCCAATGAAAGCATTATACCTATAGTAAAAAAGCTCCAATAAGCTTTTTTTAAAAATTCCAAAAAGTAGTCATTAGGCTCTGCTCATGTCCGTTCTCCCTCTCTCCTGTCTTTCAGCAGACAAGGACTTGAGAGGGCAACAGGATCAAGGGAAGGCCATGAAAAGGAAGGTGAGATATATTATCCTCCCAAATTGTTTTCCCATTCTTCTTCCTTTTTAGTCACACCCTCCCCTCCCTCTCACAAAGAAAGAAGGAAGTAAAGAAAGAAAGAAAGAAAGAAAGAAAGAAAGAAAGAAAGAAAGAAAGAAAGAAAGAAACAGACCTCTACTAATGATTTCTCAACCTCTAGAAGTCTGGCACTTCTGTCCCTACCTTGTACCAAAACCATTTTCTCAAAGTCTACCAATGAGCTCCTGAATACAAAATCCAAAGTTATTTCTGTATTCTTCAACTTTCCAGACACTTCTGCAGCTTCTGACACTGCTGACAATGTCCTCTCTCTTGAATCTCTTCTTTTAGCTTCTGAAATGCTCCCTATTTTTGCATTTATTTTCATTTCCCAGGACACTTGACTGTATTTTTCTTGTTTCCCCTTTCTCGCCAACTGCAAATATGGCTATTCACTAACTTTCTCTTCTTGGCACACTCATTCTCTCCTTGACTTCAAGAGTCCTTTGCATGCAGATAACTTATAATTCCTGATCTCCAGTTCAGATCTGCTTTTTGAGATCTAAACTAATGTCTATTGAAATCAACTTGTCCAAAACCATAATCAACTTAGCCTCACTTCTGAAATCTAAGCACCCCATCATGTCACCTATCTTAGTTCATCATACCAATATCCCACTAGTGATTCAGTAATAAAACCCAATCATCTAACTCTCCTTTTTCTTTTCCTACATTGCAACTGTTGTCAAGCAGGGTCGATTATACCTGTACAATGTCTTTCTCATCTGTCTCCTCCATTCTATTGTCACTACCATCGCCTTGGTTTTTTTAAAATTTAGATTATACTCCAAGGTCCTCCTAATTCTTCAGTCTCAAATCTCCTACCCACAACTTTTAGAATTACCACAAATTACTATTTTTATTTTGTCTTTCCTCTGCTCAAATATTTTCAACTCCTCATCACCTAGTCCAAATGTCAGCAAACTTTTTTTTTTAAGAGCCAAGTAGCAAATATTTTTGGCTTTATAGCATGTACTGTCTCTGTCACAACTACTCAACTCTGCTGTTGCAGCATGAAAGCAGCCATAGACAATTTTGTAAGCAAATGAGCCTGGCGGTGTTCTCATACAATTTTATTTACAAAAATAGGCAGCCAGCTGGATTTTGCCCAAGGGCCATAGTTTGCCTACCCTTGATCTAGATAGAATAAATTTACTTTCCAGGAGTTTGGCATTAAAAATCTACTGTGAATTTATAGCTCATTACTTACCAACATAAAACTTATTTTTTAACAAGCTGTAGATACACCGTAGTTATCTGAACATACTTTATCAACTTAAGCTTTTTTCCATGCTGTTCCTTCTACTTGCAATGCACTTCCCTGCAGTCTCTCCCTCCATCTTAAGATGCTTTGGAATGTGGGACACTATATATGCTGCCTGCTTTTGAGGGCCAGAAGTCAAAGCACACTAATAGAGAAATACATGTCATTTATGAAGTTCATAAGCCAAGACTCCGTAAGGTGCTCACATTAAAACACAAATCTGCCTTGTTGACAAACCCAAAATGTTTGGTCTGGTGATTTAGCCCATACATTATGGCGATAAGACAGGAAATGTCATACTCAATGCTAAGTTCCCCAATGTCAACACAGCCTACAAAAGATAATGGTTAAAGAAGAGTCATTTTGCTTTCATGTGAAATATAATGGCTGTAGAATATTTTCTGTGTTGTGAATCTCTTTTCTCCCACATGCTCATGTTTCCAATGTGTTTTATTTTGCATATGAATATATGGTTACTTATTTTAGAAACACCAGACATGTATAGAAAATATGCAAAGATTACTGTGAATTACAAAACTGAAAGGCAAAGTGCTATTCTTTATCTACTTTCATTATAATTTCACCTGACGACTTTTCACAAATAATACCTGTAAAGGACAATATACTTCCACAGGACTGCCAGAAGATAAACAAATTCAGCGTGAAACTCTAGTTACCTCTTCTAGTACTCATTGAATAAAAGATCTATTCAATATATATTAATTCAAAAAGATTTCCAGCTCAATATAATCTATTTATTTGGAGAGCAAACAACAATTACACCCACATTTGTCACACACTAGAAGTCTTCAAGAGGTCAAATTCAGAAAATGTACTCTCAACCTTCAGGCAGTACTGGATTTTCTGAGTGCTTATCTCTTCATCAGAATAGGAAGAACTGCCATAGTTAATATCTAATTCTCAATGGAAAGTTAAATATCAATACCAATTATCCTTTTGATTCCAATAACCACTTGTGTCCCAAAGAAAGTTGTATCCCTTGGAAAAATCCTACAGTACACAAAATAGATTTTTGTTTTTAAGCATTTCAGTGACTGTTTTTAGGTCTGCGTGACAAATACCAGAATGGACCCAAATCTCCTAAATTAAACTAATTTTGATGGCACAAGATAAATATGGTGTCTATTAAATTCATTCAAATTATAAAAAAAACCCAGGAGACCATCAGCAATACTCTGTTCCTCATGATTTAAAAAAAATATGGAAAGAACTTTTATATGGGGCCTAGAGCCAAAACCATTATGAACAAACTTTGGGAGAGAATACAGGACTGTCTGGCAGCAAAATAGCATCTGCTACCTGGAGGTTTCTCTGATCCAATTTGTCCAGTTAATACTCAAAAAAAAAAAAACCTTTAGAAAGAGAGAATTGAATGTGAAATATAATGGCTGTAGAAATTAGGGCAGGAGATTCATGAGACTTTATCAAGCATCCACACATTAAAAGAAGCTGAATTTCATAGGTTACTTGGCAAAACGCATCCCCAAATCTTGCTGCTGTATCATAAACCTGAAGGGTATGGCCCACCAAACCACTCCTGGCAATGATGTCCTTTTGGCCTACTACCAGATTAGTCTTCCATCCAACTCTTAACTTCACACCGTGCTACCATGATTAGAAAATTCTGTGTACTGCAATGTGCTCTCATAAGCAAATATTTCTATATGTTTCGGACAGGTTTTAGCCATCTTTGCGTGGAACTGACTGATAAAACCAATAGTACTAACTTTGCTTCAACCTCTTGAAGACATCCTTTGTGCTAATAGGGACTTTTCTTTTGAAATTAAGGATCTGCCTGGATGTTTCCATTTTCCCTAGAGTGTTTATTTAATGTTTTAAGAAGTACTCCCTACTTTTAAATGATGAATAGAATTACGAAAAAACTAATTAAAAGATGATATATTTTGAAGTATTTTCTCACTTTCTCTGAGAAATGCATGAGGAAAAGCTGCTTTGCATTTCTGAGAGATAGGGTGCGAATCAACTCTTACATTATAATACCCAGACTTGGTATTCTCTCCATTTGGAAGTTCAGAAGCTCTGTTTTGAGGATGGTAAGGCAGGAATTACCAGCAACAATGTGAATATCTCCTGGTAGACCTCACTCTAGCTTCTCTGGGGAGAGGGTACCATGGGAGCTATAGAATATTTACAACTAGGGAATGAGAAAGCTTGGAAGGAGGTAGGGATTTGTAGAGAGATTTGGCTAGAGATAACTCTGTCATGGCATTACCTCCTCCCTCCCAGCAAAAAGCATCATAGCACTAAGTGATTAGGTGGAACCTATCCAGAGAAGACTAAAGCAAGGAATTACTAAAAGCTAAAAGGAGAGGTGGAGGGTCTTTTCCCTTATTTTGTTTCCGAGCTTTGTTTGACAGAGGGTCTTCCACGAGGCACCTTTGATCTTGGAGAACTAAGAAGGAACAAAGTAGGGCCCAGAGAGGAGATGGTAGAAGGTTGGATTCCCAGAACTGGCTGTAGGTTCTAATGAAGATAGAGAAGAGAAACATGTGTTTTCCTTTTAGGTTGTCCATTCCTGCTCATCAGGGAAGAGAAGCAAATGGGGTTTCAGGGGAACAGAGATTTATGTGCTTTTCTTTGACCTAGATTCTTCTTCTTAGTCATCATTCTTGGACAAGGCACAATAACTTCTGGTCTAAGTCTCCCTGTCTAGGTTGGTGACAAGGTTTGAACAACTTTGAACATACCACTGAGATCTCCTAGTTGGCAAAGGAGAAGGTATCAAGGTGGTCAAAAGTTCAGAGAGGTCACACTTTAATTGTGTGCTTAGTCTGCTGCCTGCATTCTGATCTTTGCCTCACAGATCCCCAAACCAACCCCATGTTTCTGTGAGAGTAAATTTGAGAGCGCTCTTCTTCTGACTATGCCTGAATTGGCAACTAATGTGTCTAACTATTCCCCCACCCTTTTGTTCTTTCTGGCACCAAGAATGAGGAAGATTCATTTCCTACTTTCAGACACAGGGCAGTCAGAGAAGGTTTTAATTAGCCTGTGGTCTGGTTATTGTTTTTGTTTGTTTGTTTGTTTTTTGAGTTGGAGTCTCACTCTTGTCACCCAGGCTGGAGTGCAGTGACACGCTCACGTTCACCGCAGTTTTGAACTGCTGGGCTCAGGCGATCCTTCCGCCTCAGCCTTCCAAGTAGCTGGAACTACAGACGCATGCCACCACGCCCAGTAAGTTTTAGTGATTTACTGTAGAGAAGAGATCTCGCCAAGTTGTCCAAGCTGTTCTTGAACCCGTGTGCTCAGGCAGTCCTCTCACCTCGGCCTCCCAAAGTGCTGGGATTACAGGCTGAGCCACTGCACTCGGCCTAGTTATTCTTTATGAGTGATCACTGAGGAAGCTTCTCTCTGCAGCTGAGCACTGGAAACCCCTTGGACCACACAATGGTGTCCTAGAAACTCACTCCACTTCAAGTTCCTTAACTAGCTGACATCTCCCATCCCACTTACAAGAATAGCACCTCAAAAACAATGTGAAAGACAGAGAAATTAAAGTTTTCAACCATGTACAAAACCTCTTACAAATGGAGATTCAGAGGACAAAAGATTGATAGTACTATTTGACAGTATTAGACCAGTACTGGAGATACATTTACTCAGGTTTCCCTTTGAAGGGTGTGGCCATATCACAGGTATGACTTCCAGGGGAAGCACTTGCTACCCTGCTCTTGGCTCCTCTGGCTCCAGGAAAGCTGATCCTAGAGGCAGCATGGCAAGGTGGTGGGGACCAAGAGAACAGAAATAGCGGGAAATTTTTTCATAGTTTACTGAGGGGTTTGTGGTATGAATCACCTCTTCCATATTTACTATGAAATGTTCATTAATGTCCTCATCACACACTACCATGTTTGTGGAACTGGATTTTTAGGGAAACAAGATGATGAGTTGAATCTTGCATCCAGGATTGTTCAGGGCAAAACAATAGATGCAGAAGCCAGGAACAAAGTATAAGTTCACATTTTGGTTATACAGACAAAAGAAATAGATGGAATAGAGTAGAAGGGAAGAAATTTCTATCTCATGCCACGATTTTGGTGAAAAACTTCTTTGTAGAATAGGAATCCCTGGAGCAGGTTGAGGCAAGCATCTGATATTCTCCAGCACCTTGACAGTAAGGATGTACATTAAGGCAAATCCCTTTCTCTTTGGGCATAGAACTCAAGCCCAATCAAGTTGGGAAGGACTTAGTCTATTGATGAACACCCCGAAAGCTCTAGGATCACCTTTCTGTATGTATGATCTCCTAGGTTACATCTGCAAGCTCATCTTCCTCTGTTCTTAAGTTTCCCTGGAAAATGATTTTGTATACTCTCAGGGGCCAGATTGTGACAGTCTTTTTTTTTTTTTTCTAAGCCTAACATCTGAGTATTTCTAGATGTTTTGCAAATGTTCTTGAAATTCCTTTGTGTTTTCAAAACTATTTTGAAACTAAATATGAATGGAAATATGTCATCCCAGTCCTCTTTCCAGCACTCTGCCCCAACACGTACTGGTCTTGGTCCAGCTGCCCCTGCAACTTGTCCTTTCTTTCAAGGACTGCAAGGGAAAACATGCCGTTGGCTTCACTTGAGGAGCTGTGTCTTTCCAGTCCCTACTGAAGGTCTGAAATGCAGATCTCATCAAACTTCTATATTTTCTAATTTTCTATAAGATCTGTGGTTGGCAGAATAATGTCTTCCCTGCCAACGTTGTCTAATTTCTAATCCCCAAAATTTGTAACTGTTATGATACACGGCAACAGGGACTTTGCAGATGTCATTAAATTAAAGATTTTGAGATTAAGAGATTATCCTGAGCTGGATACAGTGGCTCAAGCCTATAATCCCAGCACTTTGGGAGGCCAAGGTGAGAGGATTGCCTGAGCCCAGGGATTCAAGAGCAGCCTTGGCAACTTGGCAAGTCCTTGTCTCTACAATG
>CAUYQG010162242.1:0-62057 GCA_963574415.1 Tarsius wallacei
CTAAAAAAATTTGGTGGTTTTGGTGGCAAACGCCTTTTGTTCCAACTTCTTGTATGTCTGTTTCGGGCGTTTAGCGTGTGTCCATCAGTGCCACTGCACTCCTGCCTGTTTAAAATATTGACACGCCTAATTGAAAAAAAAAAAAAAAAAAAGCTAATACTACTAAGACATGGTATGGTAATTTTTTTTTTTGAAAAAACAGCTTCTTTTTAACTTAGCACATGCAAAATCAACTTATTAGTAGATTTTTTTTTCTTTTACTTAAGTAAAAGTTCCTACTTTAAAACCATGAGTTCCTTAGTCAATGTTATTGGGTGAATCATTTGTTTAAACTGCTTGCGGTAATCCCAGACTGTCATCTGATACAGACAGTCAGTCCTTTCTAAAAGGAGAGCAGAGACTGATTGACAGTTTGCATCAATGGCCAAGTTCACACACTCAGAGGGCAAAATTATAGGGTTTTAAATATGTACACCAGGGAGATAGGTAAAACAAATAAATAAAGAAAAATCTAAATTATACCTTACACATTAAAGGTCAGGTTCTTTAATGAAACGTTTTCTTTGTGGGTCAGTGATTCTCTATTTATTTGGCTCTTAGAAGCAATGTTCTTTTAAAATGGAAAGTTACAGCAAAATTCAAGGTGAGTTGTTACCATATAGTTTGCATAATAATGAGTATCTCACCAGGAAAAGAATTGGTCAAGTTTCTAACAGAGTTCATCAAACTGGCTTCCTAGGATCCCTGAAAAATAGGGAAGGGGAAGAGCACACATTTTCAGGGTGAAAATTTTCTGAAATAATGTTCCACATTTACATTTTCATTTTGATGATAATCTTTTAAAAATATTACCAGTTGTAAAAATTCTCTTTTGCAATATACAATTTAGATTTTAAAAATGTTTCCACTGGACATGCCTGTAATCCCAGAACTTTGGGAGGCCAAGGTGGGAGGATTGCCTGAGCCCAAGAGTTGGAAACCAGCCTGGGCAACATAGCAAGACTTCATCTCTACAAAAAAATTTTAAAAACTAGAAGGGAGTGGTGGTGCATGCCCTGTCCTCCAGCTACTTGAAAGACTAAGGCAGAATGGTTATGTGAGCCCAGGAAGTCAAGCCTGCAGTGAGCTGTGATCATGTTGCTGCACTCCAGCCTAGGCGACAGAGCAAAACTTTGGCATAAATTTTTAAAAAGTCATTGTCAATAAATGGATGTTTCCATAGATTTGGAAGTCTGTGAGTTTATTTTCCGCCCTCTTTTAAAAGGTGGTATATACATGACAAGTTTGATACATACATTAGTAAAAGCAGTAAACAAAATGGATCCCACTGCATTACAGAGCAGTAAAACTAAAGAAAGAACGAAGACACATGGTGGGAAGTCTCAAAGAAAAACCACACCAGGCACAGAGTTGCAAGGAAGACTCTATTCAAGTCTTCCATAATAAACATCAGGACCATGGCAAGAAAGGAGAGAGACAACTCAACTCAGGTGAAACAACTCAAGCTGGAGAGTTTTTACACACTGGGCTGAGCTGGTGCAAAAGTACAGGAGGATGTTAGGTGGGCTGTTCCTGGATGCAATGGAGCCATCTGTGTTCTAACTGGCTATTGTCTAAGTTAGAGTCCTAGGGTCCTGGAGACACTGGAAGGTAGGGACCTTCCTATAATATTCCTGAAATCCATCCAATTCTGTTCTTCCTTGTGGTTGTGTAATATTTCATCATGTATATGTACCACATTGTTTTTTTAATCCAGTTCAGTTTCGATGGGCAGCACGGTTGGTTCTATGTTTTTGCAACTGTAAACAGTGCTGCAATAAACATGCATGTGCAGGTATCTTTTTGTAGAGTGATTTAAATTCCTTCAGGTATATTCCCAGAAGAGGGATTGCTGGATCGTATTGAAGGTCAATTTCTAGTTCTTTTAAGAATCGCCACACCGTTTTCCATAGAGGATGAACTAGTTTGCATTCCCACCAACAGTGTGGAAGCGTTCCCTTTTCTCTGCATTCTCACCAGCATCTGTTGTTTTTTGTTTTTATTAATGATGGACATTCTTACTGGAGTTAGGTGGTATCTCAATGTGGTTTTGATTTGCATTTCTTTGATGATTAGTGAGGAGGTTGAACATTTTTCCATGTCTGTTGGCTGCTTGCATGTCTTCTTCATGATTATGTCATTAGATGCTGAAAAAGCTTTTGATAAAATCCACCATCCCTTCTTGATAAAAACCCTTGAATACCTAAACATAGTGGGAACATACCTCAAAATAGTAAAAGCCATCTATGCAAGGTCTCTAAGGTAAACACAGTAAGAAAAGGGAGGCCGGGAGCTTATGGTCAGAAAGAAATCTGCTTCACATTTAGTCATGCCAAGGAGAATATTAAGATTATTTTTGTCACTACCTTGCAGAGGGGCAGAAGCGAGAAAATGGCCATATCTCAGGGGACAAGGAAGAGTTATGATTTAGCTAAAGACAGTACATACCAAGAGGTCCAGAACCAATGTATTTAATCTATATTTACTAAGTAGGCACTTAAAAACATGTTTGAAGGGAGGAAGGAAAGAATGAATGAATGAATTAAATTTTCCCTAGAAGCAGATGGCCCTGTTTTTGAGGAATTATTCTGAAAACTTATTTCCTTTCTCTTCAATGAACTATGAGTAAAATGAGACAACGCTTGTGTTTTAGACACTTAAATGGAATAATTTTTGTTTTACCTTAAATTCATTGAATTTCTGTAAATCTTGTTTTAAGAGTGTCTGAAACTGTGGGTAATGACTGAGTAGGGAAATACATATTTTGGAACATAGGGATATATTCCAAGTAAATATAATAACACCATGAATATACAATGCAATTCTTTGCGATGGAGTTTTAGCTATAGGACAGTGATAAAACATTTCTCTCTAGGGTTCCATGAAAAGTTCTAGACTAATAAAAGATTTAAATTCTGAACACCTAGCCCAATACCTTGCAGAGTGAAGACTATTCAATGCATTTTATCTTGGCCGATACTAATTGAGCCCACTCTATTCTAGATATTGAGATGAATGAGATATGGTTTTACCCCTTTAGCAGTTGACAGGATAGTGCTTAACAGAGGCAAATAAATAGAGACTGTCATTTATACATCACGAAAGGGCATAGAGGACCACGTATTCCCCTGATTGCCATAGCTGTGTAGACTGTAGTTCAATGCGACATCATTCATTCATGTATTTGCTCATTAAAAATAGATTTATTGTGCACCTACTATGTGTCAGACATTCTTCTAGTTGCTGGGGATTCAGTGAACAAAAATAGGCAAGATTTACAGAGTTTACGTTATTGTGAGTGAAACAGGCAATAAACAGCCAAATATGAAACATACTGTTAGGAAATGGTAAGTACAAGGAAGATATTAAAACCTGGAAAGGAGACCAAGAGTAGCAGAAAGGCTTATTTTAGATAGGATAGTTAGGAAAGCCTTTTTAAAGAGACTAATTTTGAGCAGATATTAGAATTAAGTAAGGAATGAAGTCATGCTAGTACATGAAGAAGAGTGTTTCAAGCTGGTACAACAGCCAGTGCAAATGTCCTGGGCCGGAAGCATATTTGGCATCTGTTAAGACAACAAGAAAGCCAGTGTGACTGGAGCAGAGAGAAGGACAAGAAGACTGGAAGAAAATGAACTAAGAGACTTAGTCTATGGCCAAATTATATACAAATCTTGTAAAACCAGCAACAACAACAACATGGTAAGGAACCTTTTTATTGTGAGCATGATGGGATGCCAAGGGAGTGTTTTGAGCAAGGAAGCAATATGATATGCTTTGACTGGATTTACTCAGGGCTAGAATGAAGCTGGCAAGCAAGAAAGGGAACGATTTCTGAAGAGAGAGAAGTCTGAGCTTCGTCTAGAAAGATAAGTAATAATTAGTCAGATGAAAAGGTTCTTCTTGGTTCCAGGGCATAGGAATGGGGTGGGGAAGTGTAGCAGAGAGAGGAAGCAGCATATACAAAAGTCTTTCCTGGAGTCAGGAGAGATTACAGTGCAGTGCCAAGGCTATTTCATCCAGAGGACAGCTCTGGAGGCAGAGTGCCAAAGCCTCTTAAACTTTCAAAGACTGGCAAAATGTTATGAGACCTCAAACAAACAAACCAACAAAAAACTTTTTTGGTTCCAAAATGTAAAAGAGTGACATCTTTAACTTGAATCAGTGAACAACTAATTCTATTTAAAAAGGGTGAAAATAGAATATAGGCTCCAGAAAAGTAGGAACTTAACAGTTTTGTTCATTGAGGTGTTTTAGTACCCTGAAATAGGGCCTAGATTACAGCGCTGTAATAGCTGCCTTGTAGGTATTTACTAAATGAATGAATTTAATTCTATTCTCTTAGAAGTGACATTATGTCATCCAGTAACTATACCTTCACTCAAAGCTTATGTTCATTTCTAAATTTTGTGTCATGTGGAATGGGAATTTAATATAGGTGATAGTCCAGGCTCCGTGGTTCAGACTGTAATCCCAGCACTTTGGGAAGTCGAGGTGAATAGATTGCCTGAGCCCACGGGTTCGAGACCAGCCCGGGTAACTTGGCAAGACTTCTTCTTCAAAATAAAAATAAAAAATGTGGCACATGGTAGCGTGTGCCTGTAGTTCTGGCTACTTGGAAGGCTGAGGCAGAAGGATCACCAGAGCCCAGCAGGTCGAAGCTGAGGGCCATGAGCGTGCCACTGCACTCCAGCCTGGGTGACAGAGTGAGACTCCAACTCAAAAAAAAAAAAAAAAAAAAATATATATATATATATATACCCTCACACATATATATTTTTATATGTATATATACACACACATTATATATATGTGTGTGTGTATATATATACACACATATATATATATATGATGGTAAGATGTAGCTCTCCAAAAAGAATTGTCCCCAGGGCCTGTAAGGGTGTTTATAACTGTCTGGTTAAACCAGTAAGTAGTTGGAGGGGTTAGTGTGAGTAGGGAAGTAGGACGAGATGGGTCTGGAGATGTCAGCAGGAGCCAGGTGGTGGAAAGCCTCGGGATGCCCCAAAGAGAGGCACTCTCTTCATCCTGGAGGAAATGTGGACCCATCAAACAATAGTGGGAATGGAAGTCAGAGTCCCATGTTAAGAGGGGCAGTCTGGTTTTCACTTGGACCATGAATATGATTGGGGCAAGACTGTGATAATTGATTGCAGACAAGGTAAGAAGGCAGTTGTCATAATCTAAGGGTAAAATGAAGACGGATTGATCTATAAGGTCATGCCCCATAAGGATAATGAGAAAGAAAGTGATTTAAGTCTCTTAAGGAGATAATATTAATAGGAATTGATAGCTAATTGACTGTATGTGTAGAGAGAGGAAAGCATTATGAATGACTCTTAGGCTTGTAACTGAATTGTGAGATAGATGGCAGTGCCTTTCCCAAAAAGGAGGAATAATTGAGGAAATGTTTATCATATTAATTAATCAGTTGACTAATGAAATAAACTTTCTAGCCCACCTCCAAGATTAACCAGCAATTGGGCCTTGGATAAATCTCATTTCCCTCATCTGTAAAACAAAGGCAATTATATCTACTCAGCCTGACTCACAGGGCTGGTTTGAAGAACAAATATAATGACGAATTTTGAAAATTTTGAACATATAAGATATTACTCAGGTTATGAAGCATAATTTTAAAAATAAACTTTCTTGAACCCATATATAAAGAACAGTTATTACAAATATTATTGACTCAGTGTTTTTCTCTCCTTTCATGATTCACTCTCATGAGTTTTATGTTTGACATTTTCTTACTTTAAAAAAAGTTTTAATTAAATATGCATATATCCCAAAACAAGTTATGACAAATTTTTTCTTATTTCTGAGTTTTATTAAAGTGATGTCATTTAGTCTTATTCACTTTGCTTGTACTCATTTGATATTATCTTTTCCTTACAGTCATTGAATAATTGTGTATAAAAGTAAAAAAAATAAAAAATACAACTAAGAACAACCCAAATGTCCACTCACAGGGAAATGGCAACTAAATTGTGATGTATTCTCCTGCAGAAATATTAGATAACAGGAAAAATTACAGCTCAATATGGTAATAAAGAATGTTAATTACCTGCTATGAAAAACTGAAAAAAGGTATGCAGAGATGGCAAATAATACTCTCTAAATTCTATGTAGTTAAAAGTAAATAAAAGTTTATTAATCACAGCTTTTCTTACTGAAACAGAATACCACACTTGGTAAGGTTTTGCAGGAAGAAGATTTTTTAGTGAGAAGGATCTTATTTGGTTCTCTGGGGCATTTTTGCTTTTACCTTTATGTTCATCTCCTTAGAGTTGCTTGATTATCACAATGACCAACTACCAGGGGTGCTGTTTTTCCTTCCCTCAGGCCAACATGTCTTAAGAAATACTCTACATGTCACAGGGTTCAGCAACTAGCTGACCTGTTTATTTTGTCTCACTCAAGGACAAAGGCCAATTTTATTAAAATAAAACATTACCTAACTCAAATCATGGGAGATTTATTATTTTATTTAAATAAAGTAGGGTGCTGCATTTTGCTGAAATTAAAAAAAAAAAAATTAAGAATTTTACATGCCCTAAAAAGAGATCCAGAGTTGTAGAACTTTTTTTTTTAACCTCTAGATAGACTCTACTGTCATAGTACTAGATAATTAATCGAATGGAATTAAGTTTTTAAAAAGGTACATTTCTATGGCTAGGAATTATTCTGTTTGAATGAAATCTTTCCTGTATCCTCAGTGTTGAAGTATATTGATTTCTAAGATACGTCAACATGACTTCATTTCAACCACATCCATTAGAACAAGGTAAAGTTTAACTTTTTGGTGGAAAGACAAAAGAGGAAGTCATATTTATATTTCCATCTCACCATAAACAGTATATTCCTCATTTAAGACATAACTTTCATTTCACTAGTATCACAACAGGCCTTTGTTTGTAATCTATGTATGCATCAGTACATTCATATCATATGCACAATTACCATGTACCACATTAAAATTACAATTGTTATGGTTCTTTTAGATAGATAAATATTTTAGTTTTGCTAGTAATTGTTAACACTTTCAGCACTTACACTTTGTTAGGCACTGTTCTAAGAGATTTGTAGTTAAGCCTTGCAACTCATGAGGTAGAGCTTCTTATTTTTCACATTTTGCAGATGAGGAAACTGAGTCCCAGGGAGATTAAATGATATAATCAAGGTCACACCATCCAAAAGTATTATACCTGCATTCAAACCACAGAGTCTGACTCAAGGGTTTATGCTCTTAAAACTTGCCATATATTGCCTTTATAAACTGCTATATCAATTGAAGACACTTAAGTGTCAGTGTAGGTAGTCAAGCTAGCAGTCCAACCCTAAGAAGATATTTTGAGTTTGGTTAATTACTTTGAAAAATAAATCTTCAAATTATTTTTGCTCTTATTAAATGGATACAGTATTCTTTTCAAATTAACACTGCCTATGAGTCTGTAACCTTTTTCAGCATGAGGACCATTCTGAACAATTTCTGTTGTCCCGAATCTGATGTATTGCCTGTCACACACTGAAAAAATCCTTGAAAAGATATATGACAGATTAACCAATGGAACAAATTGGCAAATTAAAGGAAGTATTTTTTTTAATTTTGCAAGAATTTTATTTGTATACAAATTTAATAAAATCCCTAATACTTTTTTTCTTTTTTTTTTATTATAATGATGTGGGATCTAATTCAGGGTTAGGTATACAAACATTGATTATGCAGGTACCCTTGTTGATGAGGTATGCCTCTCTCTCCCCAGCAGTTTCCCTCAACTGCCAATCCTGCCCCCCTCCCCTGAATGGTTTCCCACTACTGCCAATCCCTTTCTTATAGCATTATAAAAATTGTTCAAGGTCCGCTTATGAGTGAAAGCATATAGTACTCTGTTCTTTGTTTATGTGATAGGTCACTGAGTATGATTGACTCTAAATCTATCCAAGTTGCTGTGAAGTCCATATGTTTGTCCTTTTTATGGCTACATAATACTCCACTGTGCATATGTACCACATTTTTTTTTAATCCAGTCCAGCTTCGATGAGCAACATGGTTGATTCCATGTTTTTGCTATTGTGAACAGAGCTGCAAAACCCTAACATCTAGGATCTACACAAACTCAAACGCATTGAAAGGAAAAAAACAAACAGTCCCTTTAAAAGTGGGCAAAAGACATGAACAGACACTTCTCAAAAGAAGATATACGGGCAGCCAACAGACACATGAAAAAGTGCTCAGCCTCACTCATCATCAGAGAAATGCAAATCAAAACCATATTGAGATACCACCTAAGCCCAGTAAGAATGGCCATCATTAATAAAACAAACAACAGATGCTGGTGAGGATGTGGAGATAAAGGAATGCTTCTACACTGCTGGTGGGAATGCAAACTAGTGCACCCTCTTTGGAAGACAGTGTGGCGATTTCTGAAAGCCCTAATACTTTTAAAAACTAAGATTATATATCAAAAATAGAATTAATTTTCTCACCATGCTGTATATAGATGCCCTCAAGCCTTCTCAATTTTGCCCCTGTATGCTGTTCAAATAGTATCATTTTCCCTTTGCCTTAATGGGAAAAGATTTAATGACATATCTAGGATCTGGGTGTCTTGCTCACTCTGTCCCTTCCGTCACCCTTATCCCCAAAGCCCTCCATGACATCCAAACTGTAATTGCATTCGATCCATCTGTTTCAACTTTTATGTAACAAAGTTGAGGGTTGTTTTTCAGTTGTCATGGACTTCCAGGTTGAAGGTCACCTAACCTGGGCAAGCCCAGAGAAACCAATTGTGGAACCATAGGAAAACCTAAGTGCTCAGTTAGAGGAGCAGGGACTGTAAAGGAAGTATGAAGTAACTTAATGCTTCAGATTAAAATTTTTTTCTTGAGAATCAATAAAATATGTTGGCCTAAATTAATCAGAAGATTAGCCTAATGTATTTCATTGAATTAAGAAATTGATCATTAAATTAATTATCTTAGTCTCTCACTTGTATCCTTGCTTCACAAACTACCAGATATTATTCCTATGATTATGTGAAAAGGGTCCAAAATATTGAATTTGAAAATCTGAGTACATAATAACAACATAATGATAACAACATAATGTTCTCTAACAATGTATGCCCCAAATTTGATTTAAATATGTACAATTTCAGTATTATGCCATATTAAAATATTGCAATGTATTTTGAAATCTGCTAAATTACTCCCACTGATAACTAGGGTACAATATTTTCAAATAAAGGAGCATTTGCTTAGAATTGGTGAAATATAGACAAATTTTAATTCTTAAAATATTTTGTTGGAGATATATATGAAATAAACATTTGTGGATTTCCTATCCTTGTCATCAGCCACCTGCAAATATAGAATACATTTACGAGAGGTCAAATTCTTTCCCCACCAATTTCTGTACAGATAGGCTGGGCCAGTTATCACCACGGTTCCATTCTTCCAGTTAATACTTTTTTGAACACCTCTGATACAAAGGCACTGCACTAGGTGCTTTCTAATAGCACATTGCATGTGTGTGGTACTTTAAAGTGGTTTTAGCATTCACAAGTGTAGTCTTGTTTTGAGTTACAACTTAGGCAACTTTGGTATTCCTCTTACAGTGTCAAGTGTGGAAAGTGAGGCCCAGCAGGGTTAATTTACTACCACCGAATTAGTGGCAAAACAAGGGCCACTAAAGCAATAGTAGTAATCATAAAGAGGAGAGAGGGAACAGGCCAGCATGACCCTCATAGAAATCGCCCATCAGGAGGTTCTGCTTCATAAAAGTCTTCATTCTCAAGTAATGTTAAATGACACAAAACTTGCTTTATTATTAAGGGTTAAGTTTCTTTTGATTTAATACAGGCAAACTTCCTATAATAATACCTGTTTTAAAATATGATTGGTATATTCTTATATCATGCTTTTCTCTCTTCTTGCTTAAACTTAATGGAAAAAACAAGCTTCACAAAAGGCACCCTTGGAATAAATAGAGTATGTAATGAGCAACCATTATACATGATTTTTTCACTCATGTGGAACCCCTATAACCCACTAATGAGTTCACCACTTGTGAGGTACTAAGGCCTTTTGTTTCAACTAGGCTAATCATATTTTATGACCCACCATTATGTCTCTTCTATTCATGTGTATTACTCTTTCATTGCTAGGTAAAGTATTCATACTTTATGGTCCAATTTATTATTTGGCTGCATCTGAAAATCAAGCTTATATGAATATTTTGTTTGATATGCAAAATACACTAAAGTTCCTATTACCTTCATAAACATATAATAAATTCTATAAAAAGGTACACTTTAGGAAAAGAAGAAAATTGGTTAGGGAATTCTTAAGCCTTCTCATCCACAATGTTAATACACTAAGTATGCAAAGATTCACTTAGTGCAACACTGGTGATGATAATAATGGCTACTATTTATTGACTACCTTCTCTATGCCTTGCTTTTTATGTATACATTTGTATATTTATTATTTCACCTAAGTGAATCTTTCAACTGGTCATATACAATAGTTATCTCCATTTCACAGCCAAGGAAACTGAGGTTCAGCAGGAGTGAGTAATTTTTCCATGTCACAGAATGGCAAACTTGACCTTTTATTTCATCCTAAATACATTGTCTACTACATTATAGTGAGCCCTATTCTCACTCTTTCCATCACATCAGACCAGTCGGCTGACATTCAGTCTATTTCATCATCTCTCCAGTTCATTTATTCAGTTATTTACTCAAAACACATTATCTACTACTGGCCAGACATGGTTTAAGGAATTGAGGACATAAAAGTTAATAAGACAATGTTCCTGCTCTCAAGTCTTTATAGTTTCCAGGCAAAGTCAGGCAACAAGACAAACAAACAAGATAATTTCAGCAAGTGATAAGTGTTGGAAAGACTTACAGAGTGGAGTGACAGAGAATATGGGAAGGGGGGCTGGTGGAAGTCGGGAGTGTCTATTTTAAACTGGAAGACCTTTTTGAGGAGATGACATCTGAGCTGGATGGTGAATGATATAAAGAAGACACCACCTGGGGCTTAGCATTCCTGTCAAAGGGTACATCAAGTGGAAAGGCCTAAGGCAGAAACAAAGTTAGCATGTTCAAGGAATAGCTAGAATGCCAGTGTGGCTGAAATTTAGTGAGTTGAGAGGAAGTGGTAGTAGGAGATGGGGTTGAATAAATAAGCAAGCGCCAGATTCCATAGTGCCTTACAAGCCCTAGTAAAGAGTTTGCTTGTATTTTAAATGCAGAGGAAGCCACTGGAGTATGTGGGAACTTCCCATTCTTAGCTAGGAGTGTGGTTCCACTTCTAGTTAGAGCCCATTTAACTAGTTTATGTTTAGCAGATTTCCTGCTTCTCATACCTCTAGCCACTGTCTGTCTTCCTATTGTGATAGAACAGCTGTAACTATCACCCCATTAGAATCTCTTCTATTTCCTTCGGGTTTACCTGACAAACTTCACCTCCTGATACTGATGCCAGAGCCACATTAGCTTGATGCGCATTTTGGATGCTCTTGCACTGCCACTCACTGAAATTATCTTAACCTTCTCAGCCCCAATGCTGATAATCTCAGCTAAATGTTAAGGGCAACCTCAAGGGGCGATAGTAGATAGTAATTATATCTAAAGTGTGGCAAACTGGTACCACTTATGAAACCCTATAAGAAATATTCATACTTTTAAAGATAATCCTTGTTAATCCAAATGAATTTTTATTCTGTAGAGTATCATAACTGTTGTAAGAAGGTGACTTGCATTGTAATCAGATAACTTGAGATCATCACATGTAAAGGTGTCCCCAGGGTTAGCCCTTCCAAATCATTCTGCTTTTCAAAGTTCCTTGACTTTCTTACCTTAAGAATTCTTTAAAAATGCTTACATTTTTCCAACATCCGTCCCCTCAGCAGTGATACTGGGGAGAAGGAACCAAGGGGAAGAAGAGGATGAACCAGAGAAAAAATTAAGTGAATCTTAGTTTTAAGTTAAGGGTTTATATTGTAACTATATACATGCAAGTATATATTTATATGCAGCAGGTATATAAACCATTTCTAGAGAGAATAAATCATATAATAAAATCTCCAATATTAATTAAAATTTGAATGCCAGGATTATTAATAAAAAAGATTCTGGGCAACCCCTCGGGTCCTTCCCACTATGGGAGATTTTCTTTCTTCTCAATAAATTCTACATTCAAAAAAAAAATTCCAAGGTTTTGACGGTGCAAAAAAATGTATTTATAATTATTTCTCTAGTGTTTTGTCCATAACACAGTGAAGAGAAAGAGGCAGGGAAAGCAATTATCTTATTATGCACATATTTAAATGTAGTGGACTCATAATTTATTTAGTATTTTATGTAAAGTTTATTTTTTAGAAATGTTCATACATATAAGATCTCAAAAATTTTTCTCTTCGTAACCTAATATTAGGAAGTAGCATCAGTGATATTTGAGAATAAATTAAATAAAAGAGAGACATCAGACCCAGGAGAAATGGATCTAGCCCTGGTCCTATGTTTTAAATGTTTGTGTCCTCCTAAAATTCATATGTTGAAAACCTAATCACCAATGTAGTAGTATTAGAAGGTGGGATCTTTGGCAGGTGACTAGATCATGAGGGTGGAGTCCTCGTGGATGGGATTAGTGCCCTTAGAAAAGAAGACCCAGAGAGCTCTTTCTCCACTTGCGTCATTTAAAGTAACAATGAAGAGAAGTCTGTCTATGAAGGAAACAGTTCCTCAACAGACACTGAATATACCAGTGCCTTGATCGTGGACTTCCCAAACTCTAGAACTGTGAGAAATACATTTCTGATTTTAAAGCCAACTAGTTTATGGCATTTTGTTATGGCAGTCCAAAGGGAATAAGACACAGTTCTGTGATATCTCTTCTATCAAGGGCACTAATCCCACCATGAGGGCCCCTCTCTCATTACCTCTTCTAAACCTAATTAACGTCCAAAGTCCCCACCTCCAAACATCACTACATTGGTGTTAGGCATCCAACATATGAATTTTGGGGTAAGGCCCATTCAGTCCATAGTAACCACAGATTCTAGTTAGATGATAATACAGATTTAACTTCTGAGTGAGAAGAGAAGCATAAACATGACACAGTCAAAAGATCATATGGGTTGGGTGATGTTGTTGTAGCCATCTTGAAAAGTACAATCTACCACTTTATGTATGGATGTATACACACACTCTAATTCTGTCCAATAAAGATTCTAAGAGTAGCAATTGTATCCTACTCCAGTACCTAGTGCCCAGATTTTGGCATCTAAATACCACTCTTCCTTAAAAGGAACCAATATTCCTTGGCAAAAGGACCAATCCAAGAGCTAAGGCAGGAAAACACAAGATAATGATGAGTCTAGAACCTCTTATGACAGAAAGCAAAGAATCATGATGAGTGCCCAAAGGACACAGGAGTCAGTTTGAAAAAGTTCTACTAGCCAACTCTGGAACCATTTAAACATTAAAATAAGTAATAATGGTAATGGGTTATAACCCATTGAATTAAACAAGGAAATTTAAAATGGTTTCTGATTACCTCCCCCATGTAAATATTTATTATTTACAAAGAGAGAAAAGGAACTTCACAGTGGAGAAGCCTGACAGACATCATCTTAATCAAGCAATCACAGTGAACATTTTTATTAATGGGACAAATTAAAATAACACAGTACCAGCTAGGATGCAAAGAGAAAAAAAGCAGTATCTCTTCTGTGATACTTCTGCAAAAGTTGTGTCACTTTTACCACAAATCATGAAGAAGCATCAGCCATGCAGATTGAGGAATAGTTACAAAATAACTGCCCTGTATTCTTCAATAGTGTCCAAGTCATTCATGTCAAGGAAAGACTGCAGAACTGATCCAAATTGAAGAAGACTAAAATGACATGACAATTAAATGGAACATGTGATTCTGAACGAGATGTGTTTACTAATTGTCAGGACAATTAGCCAACTTGAATGGAGTCTGAAAATTACATGGTAGTAATGTATCCATGCTGAGTTTCTGATTTTGATGATTGCACTGTGTTTATGTAGGAGAATATTCTTGTTTGTAGGAAACACAGTAAAGAATTCAGGGTGCTGGGGCATCAGGTTGTTAACTCACTTTCAGGTGGCTTTAACAAAAGGTTTTTGTTGTTGTTCTGTACTTTACTTTTTTTTGTAAGTGAAAGATTATTTTAAAATATATCATTAAAAATTGCACATTTAAAGAAATTATTCTTGGCTTACCATCACATCTAAATTGCTGGACATCATATCTATATGCCTTCTGCTTTCTGGTTTTGTATCTCACCTTGTATCTTATATGTAACACTTCCCTGACAATGACTCCCACATGCTTTAGTCGCAGAGTTGGTCAAGACATCATTCATCACTTTCTAGGAATACTTTTGTCTTTCCTCTCTTTAAATGTTTTTTTCTCTTTTAATTTTTTGATTTTAAAGATGTGAGGTACAATTCAGGGTTAAGCATACAAATGTTCATTATGCAGGTACCCTTTTTGATGAGTTATGCTCCCCCTCCCCTGGCAGATTCCCACTATTGCCAACCCCCCCTCCCCCACCTGGCAATTTCCTGCTACTGTCAATCCTTTTCTTATAGCATTACGATAATTGTTCAAGGTCCACTTATGGGCGAGAACATATGATACGGAGTTCTTTGTTTCTGTGATACATCACTCAGTATTATAGACTCTAAGTGCATCCAGGTAGCTGTGTAGTTCATGTTTTTGTACTTTATGACTGTGTAATATTCCATCATGCATATGTACCACATTTTTTTTTATCCAGTCCTCTTTTGATGGGCAGCACAGTTAGTTCCATGTTCTTGCTACTGTGAACAATGTTGCGATAAACATACGTGTGCAGGTATCTTTTTTATAGAGTGATATGAGTTTTCCTGGGTATCTCCCCATAGGGGGATTGTAGGGTCATATGGAAGGTTGATTTTTAGATCTTTTAGGAATCATCACACTGTTTTCCACAGAGGCTTTACTAGTTTACACTCCACCAACAGTGTAGAATTGTTCCCTTTTCACCACATCCTCTCCAGCATCTGTTGTTTTTGAGTTATTGCTGATGGCCATCCTAACTAGAATTAGGTGGTATCTCAGTGTGGTTTTAATTTGCATTTCTTTGATGACTATTAAGGCTAAGCATTTTTTCACATATCTGTTGGTTTTTCATATGTCTTCTTTTGAGAAGTGTGTATTCATATCCTTTGCCCGCTTTGTAATGGGATTTTTTTTTTTAATATTCTTTATGACCCCTTGAGATGTCTCTCTTCTGGAACATTTATAGTTCTCCTAAACACATTTACTTAAGTCCTATTTCCACTACTTTTATTTATTTGTTTGTTTTTGAGTAGGGTCCTCACTTTTTCACCCAGGCTGGAATGCAGTGTCATAATCACGACAGACACAGCTTACCATGACCTCAGCCTTCTGGGCTCAGGCAATCCTTCCATCTCAGCATCCCGAGTGGCTAGGACTACAGGTGGGAACAACCATGCTCATCTAACTTTCTGATTTTTTGCTTTCTAGAAAAGAGGTCTCACTGTATTACCCAGGCTGGACTCAGACTACTGGCCTCAGGTAATCCCCTCACCTTGACTTTCCAAAGTGCTGAAATTACAGCTGTGAGCAACCAACTCCGTCCTCCCACAACTTTTATGTAAGACTCTAACACAGTACATGTAGTAAAGAAGACACCTGTGATATAGTTGTCTTTAATATTCCCAGGATTCATCACAATCCTTAGAATATAGTAGCAGCTCGACACTTTGTGTTGACTGAGTAAACACTAAACTAATTAATGAAGTGTTGAAATTTGTGTTGATATTTTCATTCAACAGAAGTTATCTTATCACTTTTAATCATTGACATCACACAAACTTGTGGACATATCTTTTGGAGAGTTTTAGTGGTTCTAATATAAGTATTTCATTGTAATCCCCTTCAAATTATTTTTATAATAGAATAAGGAGGGGAGAGAGGGAGGGAAAGAAGGAGTGAGGGAGAGAAAGAAAATGAGAAAGCAACCACAGTGTTACATTTAGTGGAATCAAGTCCCAAAACAAGTGAATTTTGTCCATTTCATTAGAGGGGACAAATAATGCTGAGTTCAGAAAATTTAGTTAATTGGTAGAATTTAGCATCATCTTTGACCTTTGTTCAGCAAGACCATTTGGGTAAAGTAGACAAAGCACATGCCTTAGGATTGTCAACTCTGGATATGACCCTCAACTGCCACTGTTCAGATATGTGATCCTGAATAAGTTAGTTAATCTCTATGATACTCAGATTTCTCATCTACTAAAGGAAAATAATATTATTAAAGCCATCGGTTTCTTGTGAAGATTAGAGGAAACATTTTAAGTAAAGAGCACAGCATTATTCTTGGAATATTTTAAGTACTTAGAAGATGATAGCTATTATTTTCTTCATCCCTAAAATTTTGATACTCTATACTATCCAATTGAAAGTATTACATTGTTATACTTTACAAATAAATTAATACACTAAAATAAATATTTGAAATTATGAAGCAGCAAAATACCACTTCTAGAATATCCAGTGGTTTTATTTTTTAATCTATACAAATGTTATGGTTATGATTATAGGCTTTATATTCAATTTGGCTATTTTCCAAGTCAGATGAATCTTCAAGTTAGTTGCATATGAGTAAAGAGAATTGGACATTTTGCACATATAAAGCTTCTTTGGTTTTGACATGTTGAGAGGTATATTGTGCTTAGTTCTCGGGATCATTTTCTTACTTTCCAGACAAAAGGTTTTCTGCTGCTAATCTGTCAGTCTTAGATCTCATGGGATATGCTCTCTTCAACCCTCCTCTCTCCTGTTTTTTGAGTAAATAATTATCTGATATTTTTCTCCTAATGCATACGTTGTTCTAAATTAAAGCTCTCTGAAAGAAAAATGTACATGGAAATGAATCACATAGTAAGCATTAATGGTGTTTTGAAATAATAAACAGCAGCTATAATGGCTTTTAGCCAAATCAAACTAAAAAAATAAT
Source organism: Tarsius wallacei (assembly GCA_963574415.1). Lineage (NCBI taxonomy): Eukaryota > Metazoa > Chordata > Mammalia > Primates > Tarsiidae > Tarsius > Tarsius wallacei. The sequence continues at coordinate 17,135 of CAUYQG010162242.1, forward strand.
AAAATAAAGTAGAGGTTACCAAGTTCAGACTGATGTTAATTTTCACATCCCTTCTCTTAGGAAATCCTTGAGGAATAACAATAAAATCTCCCAAACTTGAGGCAACAAAAGAATTAGAACAGAAGCCCAAGGTATCAAACTTTGAACTTGAAGGTTAAAGAGAGTGAGAAACCTAAGCATATAGACCCATTCAAAGTCTATATCTGTCTGATTTCCTTTAACCCCCAATATTATGTGTGAATTTCTATGGTATTCCGTTCCACATTCCTCACCTGAATTGCTGGAGAAGTTTTCACATAGCATCTCCTTCCTTCAGTATTCACTCTACACAAGTCAACAATCACTATTCACTTTTTTTTTTCAGTTTGAAGAAATTTCTTATTATGTGCTTTGAAAAATGTTGCATAAAATTAAAATTTTCCAGAGTATTGTTCATATTCAAGGACAGATTTAAACAATGAAGAGACACCAGGCTTAGAAGAGTCTCTGAACACAAAGACATCCTATATCCTGTATGAAGAAAAGACATTATTTGTAAAATGCTGTGAGTGAATGAATCACAGCACACACACTCGCCAGGGTAATTGTCGCTGGTAAGTCTCCCTCCTTCTGCCCTATGCCTGGATTGCTAGATCTCTAACAGTGCTCAGGAGGGACACTTTGCATTGTGAATGTCAGAGAGCACCTAACAAGTCGCCCATATTTTGGAAGCAGTGAGCAGGAGGATTAATGAGTTGCTTATCCCCCCTCCTTTGAATGAGTATTTATTGATTCTGACAGAGGCATGGGGAAGCGAATGATAGAGAGTAGAGTCGCATACCTCATCTGGCTCTCTGCCTTAATTTGTTTGTGAAAATGGATTAAGACTGATGGCAAATAAGACTGTGAAGGAAAGACAGGACACAGAAAACTATAATGGTCACAGAAGGAGAGAGCATTGACTGAAAAGAAAAGAAAAGAAAATACAGTTTTTAGCTGGGTGCTATTTTTATAACCTAGGATTTTAGGCACATATAAGCTATTTTAATATCATGCATATGAATATATTCACAGAGTTATATGCAGTTTACAGCCTTTAAAGCAAGGTTTTCCTAACTTGCAGCAGTGTAAGCTCAATTTCATGTACCTGGGACTGAAAAAAAAATCAGATTGTGTTCTTTTGGGCTCGAACATCATCAGCAATAAAAGAGATTTCTGGTGTTGCACCCCATATGGCACCTTTGTTAAAGATGCATGAAGTCAATGTAATAGACTTTCTTTCTCTACAGCTGTGTAGGCCCTGGAGGTCTGGCAGTAATAAGCATTTGTTTGTCACTTAAATGATGCATAAAAGATTCAGAAGAGAAGATGCAATCAAGGATCGAGATGTTTGTTTGTTTGCTTTTTTATATGGCTTGTTATTTTATTTGTTTATTTTTGCTCAAGCTTGTTGTTGACCAGACCAAGATTTAGGGTAAGAATGAACTGCTACTGATATTATCTTATTTCATGTGGGTTTTATCTTCTCTTGTTTTGATGGAGAAAAAAGTGTAGGTTGAAGACTACAGTCAGCTACATCTCCATGTGGCTATCCCCTTGTGTTAGAGTCCTAGGGTTGTCATAACAAAGGATCACAACCCGGCTTAAAACAACAGAAATGCATTGTTTCCCAGTTCTGGAGTTCAGGAGTGTTAAGTAAAGGTGCCAGCAGGACCATCCTTCCTCTAACACCTGAAGGGGATCATCATTCCTTGCCTCTTGTAGCTGTTTGTCAGAATTCTTTGTCTTTCCTTTCCTTGTGGATAGGAATCTCTGTTTTCTCTGTTTTCATTGTCATGTGACTATCCTTCTCTGAGTAGTTCTGTGTTCTCTTTTTCTTATAAGGACACCAGTTATATTGTATTAAGGGCCCACTCTCCCAGTATGACTTCATCTCAACTTAATTCATTACATCTGCAAAGACCCTATTTCCAAATAAATTTATATTTGAGGTATTGGGGGTTAGGATTTCAACCTGTCTTTTTCAGAGGACACATTTCAATCCATGGCAATTCTCAATTATTTTTTCTGAAACCTAATATGTTTTTCATGATATAATTACATGTACGAGGATGAGAAGCACGTTCCATCAAGGAGCAAAATTGCAAGAGTGTTTGAAGTTATGTCTGTTTCACTGATTCACTTACCTTCTCAATCTAATTTCGGCATTCTTCTGTTATACTTATAAAATTGTAGAATGTTTGAAGAACAAAGTTTCCTAGTTAATAATTTGACAGAATTTCTAAAAATTACCTGCAACTAGTTGTTTTGGTTTACCAACTAACTACTGACCTGTTAGCATAGCTTCCTCAAACCTCTACGTCTATTTCTAATATAGATTACCTTTAGATAGGCTTGCAACTCAGGCTATAAACCAAATTCCTACTATGTGCCAGTCGCTGGGAAATAAGCTTTTTATCCAACTCTTTGCAAAATCCTATTATGTTAGGCATTATTCTATCCATTTTACATATAAGTGAACAAAATAATTAGAGTTATATGAGGCCAACCACGCCTTATAAAGTGTTAAATGCAGAAAACCCACCTTTTGAGTTTTCCCTTAAGTCAAATAACTGGCTTGACTAATTTTTTTCTCGCTGACTTGACTGGTTTTTTTTGGCATGATGTACACATTGACTCATTACTGTTTTATACTTGGACTGTGCTTATTATAGAAGGAGAAAAAAACACCCTTGATTTACCTTTTGGATGATATTTTTCTTGACTACTCTTTTTGAAGGCTGATATAAAAAAAACTATTTTTAATTAAAAGGGAAACAATTTTATTTTACATTAGCGTAGAACAAAAAGTCAGAATTTAAAGACATTATAATCTGACAATGTATTCTTTTGCCTGGTATAAACATTATTTAGTTCAACTCAATCTACACAAACCTTTTCTTTTTCCATTAATGTGGCAACTTGATATTTTTAAAACAATATTCTTACACCTGCCTCATTTACAGTAACCTGAGAAAATAATTAACTTTGTTCTAAAATAAAAACTTAGCTTTTTATCTAATGTAATATCCTCTTTTTTAATTTCCTTATCCTACTCTTCTCTACTTATATCTATCATTACATAGAAGCAAGAGAAGGCCCTGTTTATTTCTACCTGGAGCCCATTACATATTAATTGAGATTCAGACTCTGAAAGTTCATAAGATGCGGTCTGAACTCAACTGGTCTGAACTGAATTCATTTGTGCTGATGTCAGCCACACTCCACAGTCCCACATGGATCTTCTTGCAGTAGTTGCTCAACAAGGTCAAATTCTTTCCCTCAGGTCCACACACTTTGGATGATGGTGTATTTTACCCCATTTAGGAATTTCTGAACAGATTTCCACCTTTCCTTGCCTCTCAAGGAGTGATCTCTCTCTCTCTCTCTCTCTCTCTCTCTCTACCTCTCTCTCTCTCTCTCTCTCTACCTCTCTCTCCATCTCTGTCTCAGTCTCTCTCCTACTTCCTCTCCCTCTGCCATATAAAGATAGAGAATTAAGGTAGCCTTCTGCAAACCAGACAAAGGGCCCACACCCAGAAATTAACCATGCTGGCACCCTAATCATGGATTTTCAGCCTCCAGAATTGTGAAAAATAAATGCTTGTTTAAGCCAACCAGTCTATGCACTTGTTATAAAAGCCCAAGTAAAGTAAGACAGATGCCTTCCCTGCTTGTTCTTTTTAAGTAGATTCTCCCATGTTACTTTCCAACCTCCTGCTCTGTTTATTCTCTCAAAAGCATTTTAACTCCCTTAATCATCTATTTGTTTCCTTGTTGCTACCAGTTTTCCCTCTAGGCTGTAAGGCCTGTGAATGTGCAGAACATAGTGTTTTGTTGACCAAATACACCCAGTGCTTATTATATTGCCTGGTACATATTAGGTATGAATTAAATAATTATGAAAAATATGAATAGGTATCAAATACTTGGATTCACTGTGAAGTCTTGATACATTTTTTTATTGATGCATAATGATTACTCATATTCCTGGAGTACATGTTATATTTTGAAACATGCATACAACGTGGAGTGATCAAGCCATTTTTAATTTTATTTTTGCTTTTGGTGATCCATCTATATTACTTAGGATATAAAAAAGAAATGCAAATATATGGATACTCTTGTTTTTATTTATTTTTTTTATGATAGTGTTTACAGCTCTTTTTAAAGACAATAGTTGACAATACTCCTCCATTATTATACTGTAAGAGTAACAGAAACATTCTCTCAAACATTCTCTCATTTGTGTCTCAGACTTTACATGGGCTAATTGGGAACTCAAAAGATAAACTTAATAGTAAATTTCAAAACACACTTTTTTTAAATGTCAGAAAAAAACAATATAATAAATCAGGAAGAAATGTGTAGCAGTAAAAATTATTTATGCTTCTCATAGGTTGCTGGAAAATTTTAATGTTCATGTAAGTACTACAAATAATGACTCAATTGTATATAGGAAAAGGTTGAATTGGTGGCTACTCTATTGCCATCAGTTGGGCTATCACAACTGTGTTTGTTTAAAACATTAATGATACATTGTTCTTTTAAGGAAAATCTTCAGGCTAATTGTTGGCTATTTTTCAAACTTATTCAGGACCCAGTCCATAATGCTATATTAAGTAGGCATAAGTGGTCATTAAATATCTGACATTAAGTTGGGAACTGAAGTACATATATATCTGTTTTGTGAACTTTCCTAAACATTACACCCACCCTATAGAATAATGTTCAGGAGAAGGGACTTTGGGGCATGTCTCTCAGCTTTGGCACTTATATTCCCAATTAACCATCTCTTTCTAAAGTATGTGGATAATAATATTTACCTTATTGGGAGTTCCTGAGACTGCATGTGAAGTGCTTTGTACTTCATAAGTATCCAGTTACTGGTTGTTGAAACTAATCTTCAGGCAGATCGATACACCAGATGGCCATTTGTAATCTCTACTAACTCCTTAATCAAATAACTCCAAACAGCTTTTTAAGGGCCCTATCTAGATGGTATTCTCTGAAATCAGCCATATATCAGCTGATATGCAAAATGTAAATGTATTCAATAGTAGCTAGTGTAAAATCCCAAAACAGATGCTTGACTTATTCTGCAGATTAAAAATCTCCAATTAGTAAATAATAATAACAAATCCATTGGAGTCACTGATAAATGTTAATACTTTGGTATTACCTAGCTACATTTTAATATGCAGTAGCATCTTCTGTCCAATTTCAGTTTACTTTTTTTCTTTAACTTTACCTGCAGGGGTCACTGGTGTCACAGGGCAATCTTCTTTCTGTTTAGGTTTTGATGGGTAATTACCTGCTGGCAGGTAATGTATTACAGGAATAAGGTAATATATTCTTACAATTTACTATTCAGTAAGGAATTTATTAACATAAAGATTATGACCTAGAATATACCCTTGGGAAACTTTCATGTTGATATGCTTTTATTTGGAAGGTGAGTCACTATGTTTGCTAGTGGAAAATAGTTGACAGAAACTTCATTTTTAGCTTCTTATTGGATGTAACTGTGGGGTTCAGTTAAGTGACAATAAACCAAAAAAAGGTGAGTAATTTATTTTAAAATATTTAAACAGATATATTGTTGAATGTGATAAGAGGTATGATTGTCATAAGAAAAATGCATTATGTAAACCTAGCTAATGAAACCAGCTTTATACAGTTAATTAAATATATTAGCAAATTCTCATATAAATATGCATTCCACTCAAGCTGTTACTATCATAGAGGCTACAAGATACCCTTTTAGTGAATTATTGAGATTGAGATGGTGACAATAAACTTTAGTATTTTACAATTTAATACAAATTCAATTTTTGTGTTCATATAATTATACATATAATATATATAATACTATAGTTTTCTAATTGGTGAAAATGGCCCAATTAGACTTGTTATTCACTCTGATTCTTTTCTTTGAAGAAATGTTAAGACATAGAGGTTAGAGACAAATTGGATTAAATCAAATCCGCTTCCTTTTCTGGGACAAAACAGTGGTATCAGACAGGAAGACATTTTACATATGGAAAGTCTTCATCCAACTCTTGACTAGAGAGAGTATATTATTCATAGGCAACTACACCTCATCTGTCTTGGTCCGAGAACAGCATGAGGAATTCATTGCTGCTGTGTTTATTTGTCATAAGGAAAGAAAAAACATGTGACCAAAAGAAGAAAAGACATTTGGTAATTTCCCACTAATGTTTAGATTGCTAATACAATCACTTCAGAGAGTTTATTTTTAATTGATTTTTTCATCCTTAAGACCTGAATTGGCAGCAAGATCATCCCAAATCCATAAAATAATTGTGTAACTCTATGATTGTTAGGACTGGACCCATTAAGTTTTTGTAAAATTAAAAGGAGATTTTTCAGAGTTAATTTTTTAATTCTTGGTAAATTTCTTCATAACCTTTCCCTATTTCACAATGAAAGGCAAACACTACCTTGAAGTTTAAATGCAAGTGAATTAGTTCTGAAAAAAGAAATAAATGTATTTGTACTAGAACTGCAAATGTTTGACAGAAATTGGAAAGAGGTTCTTAAGGAAACTCTCAGCAGGAGAACCATAATTAGTTTTAAAATTTACTTCTAGTGGCTTCTCAGACCAACAAGACTTTGTTTGCTGTAGCATCTTAAAGTATCTAGGGTACATTCAGGCTTCAAATATCAAGGGATATATGTTTTACCACAGTTCAAAGTGCAATGTGAAATTATGATGTGAAAGTCACAGTGAAAGTTCCCAATTAAAAGCCATTTAGTTTGAAATCTCCTTCTCTTATTTGGAAAACTTAATATATTGAGACTTTTCATAATTTAAAAAAAATATTTTGTATAACTGTCTCTTCCTTTATGGATTTGAATATTTATTTTGGGAAAAACATATCGTCTTCCACTCTTTTTGGTAGTATGTATTTTGGCGGTAAGATATAAAAATATACACATTAAAAATTAATACCTTTTTAAGTTTACTTACAGAGTAATGAAAAAACAAATGATTTTAATTTTGCAAGTCAAATTTGTTCTAGAAGTGGACCTAGCAAATTCTTCAACTGGAAAAGAACCATAATCAAAGCACAGATCTTCTTATTGTCATCAATCAATTAGGTAAATATTATTTGAACCTATATTATATACTAATGTCTGTTTAAATATAAAAGCATAAAACATGGTTTTCTCTCAATTAACTTACAGTTTGGTTGAGAAGAAATGCAAGTAAGGTAAAATATTGAGTAAAAAACAATATTATATGCCAAATTAATAGAAATGTTAAATACAATAATTTATTTAAAAAGGGAAGCTATTCATATCTGTGAATCACTATCATGAGCAAAAAATATGTGTAAAGTATTTAAGCCTGAAGTCAAGCACAGAGAGTTCATGATTTTTATAAACTGATGGTGACATACTTATCAATTCAGCTTCCTTATTTTGAGATGAGGAACCAAAGGATCAAAATAGTAAGTGATTTGTTCAATGACAAAAATAAATTAATGAACTAGTGTGCAGTTAGAATTATTAAGCTGAAACTTAAAACTAGCCATGCCTGGAGTGTGTCCTCCTGTCCTATCTTCCTCCACTCTATGCCCTGTTACCAAAATGGTCTTCCAAAAACGCCTTTGATCTGTTACTGACTTGTTTGAAGACCTCTTCCAGGCTCCAGGAGGTCAGAACTTAAGACTACTTTCCTGACTTTTTTCCCACTACTCTCCCTGTCCCTTTATGAAAATTAAATACAAGCCAAACTATTCTTCAAACATATATTGAGCGTTTTTAACACAACATGCCTTCATGCAAACTGTCCTTTCACCCAGTAATTCCCCACCCTCTTATCTCTTTAACTACAAGCATATCTTTTCTATGTTCTTCTTAAAAAACAAATCCTGGGGTCTTTGATCTCCTCTTCCAAGTGTAATTAATCTCTCCTATACATAGCCCATTATACGCCTGGGGTGTATAGATCTCACTCCTCAGTATCCATGGGGGATTGAGTCCAAGAACCCCTGAGCTACCAAATGCTCAGGTCTCTTATATAAAATGCCATAATATTTGCATATAACATGTGCACATCTTTCAGTAAAATTTAGATCATCTCTAGAATACTTATAATACCTAATACAAGGAGGGAACCCTCCCAAAACAAAATATATTTATTAAAAAATTGTATATTTATCCTTACATGTTTAAATTTCAGTCACCTTCAAAGTACTCTTTGTTTGATACAATACACCTGTTGAGGTGCTTTTTCCACTGCTCAAAACAGTTTTTGTACTTATTAATTTTGATGTCTTTTAGTGTTTTTGCTGTTTTTTATTTTACCTCTTCCACATGGGCAAAATGTTTCCCTTGGAAGACTTTTTTCATCCATGGAAACAAACAAAAAAATCAGTTGGGGACAGAATGGATGACTAGAAAGGGTGGAGAATGGAAGTCATGCCATTTTTGATAAAAAATTGCTGAATACTCAGCATGGTGTGGGCTGGTGAGCTCATAATCACCCATCATAAATCAGTGAACTCTTGAAAGAATCTCCAACAAAAATTTACTGAACGCAGACTCTCACAACACACACTAGCTGGTACACTAATGCCAGTGGATTCCTAGAACACTTACCTAGTGGGGGAAGCCTGAACTACCAGGGGTCCACCTTCCAAAGAATAATTCAGGATTTTTTGGGGTCCCCTTTTGTATAATGTAAATGCTATATAAATAACTGTTATATTATATTGTTTAGGGACTAATGACAAGAAAAAAATCTGTATATGTTCAGTACAGGTGCAATCACCCATTTTTTCCCAAATATTTTCTATAGTGGTTGATTGAATTTACAAATTTGAGACCCACGGATACAGAGGGCTGATTGTATCCATTTCTTCCACAAGACTGAAAGTTTACTCAGGACTGAGGCCTCCCACTTATCATATTTGTATCATCTGCAGTATACTGAATAACATATATGGCCACAGAGAAGTAGCTTATTAATAACAATCAACATCATTAAAATAGATAACATTATATTAGGCACTTATCCTGTGCCAAGTACTAATGTAAGTATTGCAGATAAAATCAAGATTTGAAGTCAGGCAGTTCACTCCAGAGTCCTTGTTTTTAGCAGTCTGGACTCTGGAGTCAGCTATTTTGGACTGAATCCGGATTCTACCACTTAACTGAGTGATCAGTCTGTGCCTCAGGACTTCATCTACAAAATGAAAATATTAACAGTACCTAACTCAAGCATTTTAAAAAGTATTTTAAGTAGTGTCTAGGACAAAGAAGTGCAGATTTAGAAGTTAATTCAATTTATTATACTTTATTCTAACTATTGAGTTCATGAATTCAACCCACTTCTTACTTTCCCATCTCTTGTCAAAAACCTCTTCTAACTTTAAGGACCTGCCCATAAGCCAACTCTCCTGTGAAATCATTCCCAATGCCCACAGGATTTTTTGTTGTGTGTGATGTTGTACATCCCTAACATTACACAGCATCTAACTTTAACATATGTTAACTGTAGGAAATAGTTATGGTCAGTTGATTGGCTTTAATGTGAGAAACAGTTATACTGATCTATGAACATTTTCTTATCATAACAAATAAATGATCATCAAACCTTTTGAGTTTTGGATACATTCTTCCACTTACTTCCCTAAACATGTTAAAACTATCATTGTAGTAAACAGGATACTTTGAAAAGACTTGAATGGGACCGTACCAAACAAAAACTCCATACTTGGTCACACCTACAGCAGAATTCTAATTTATGAATTGGAAGAAAAAAAAAATATCTCGGGGTCCTCAGGTAGTGTTAACATATCAAAGATGAAGTGTTTACTCAATATACTAGTAAAATCCCAATTTAATTCAATCTTTTCCCATACAGGAATTGTCTGGGTATCTGAGGAACCATACTCAATTTTCTAGGTTGTATTAAAGCATGTTTTTAAAGAGGTAATTCATAAAGATGTATTTTCCTATAATGAAAAGTAAATATATACTAGGCATTTTCCCTGAATAAGATCAAAGGGATTTTACAAAAAATTGTGGGGACTTGATGACATGCTAGGTCATACACCATGATGAGGCTCAGGAAAATGACACAAATAATCAGAGGAGAGTTTGCAATTAGGTATTTTGATGTTGCTGTATTTTGGTCATACCTTTTGAAACCGAAACATGGCAGTCGTTTAAGTCAAGCATTGGTTAATGTGGATTTTAACACTAAAATAATTTTCCATTCTCTTTCTTTAGTGGGATAATAATATAATATTTATATTTTACCAATTTTAAATTTCGTAGGGAAAAACGCAAATCTGCTTTGATCCAGTCCTAAGTCACTATGCAATACTTTTTTTAACTGTCTAGGACCAGCTCAAGATAACACTAAAAAAAAATCATGTGGTAAAGAAAAGAGGGAAAGATGGGCTATAAAATGAAAATGTTCAAGAGGAACCGAAGAAATAAAAAAAAAAAAACTGAGCTCTCTGTCTTAGGTTTCTCAGTGGAATTCCATGCTCTTTTACAGGCCACCATCAGTTTCTATGCTAATATATATATATATGTAATATATGCTAATATATATGTAATTCTATGCTAATATATATATGTATATATATACATATATATATAAACTTTTGCAAATGCATGTACCTAGATTTCAGGACAAAGGAAATTTCATTTCACCAGTCTTTCAAATACACACTGTTAAAGCCCTAAAGAACCTTTGGATTACAATGAAAAAAATATTTTATCAAATGTCCAATAACTTTTAATAATGAGTTACTTCTCTTTCAAACATAACAATTTTCAAGCATGAGTTCTACATATTTTGAATTACATGTAAGGATATGAGGTAGTATAATTTGTGAGCATATCATATATATTTGAAAAATTAATTTCACATAGCATCTCTGATCTAAATTCTAAATTCTTATTAATTTTAAGATACTCTTGGTGTCCATCTAGACATAAGAGGCAGCATACTCAACCAAAGTAATTTGCTTTTATTGAAATTGGCATTGATCAATTCAGTCCTTTAAACAAAGACTGTTTTTGGAATAAACCAGACTATGAGATAATCCTAAATATATAATGTAGAAATGGAGACCACTAGTAGACCTAATATCTCCCCTCTCCTTCTAATGCCCATTTTAACTAATATAGCAGGGTTGAATTTTCTCCCCCACTTACCTCCACCCCTGCCACTTCCTAAGACAGGATACATACAATACTGGTATAACAAAAAACAATATTTGATAATGTTACTCAAGGCATGTTCACAATTTGAGACCAAGGATTGGAGTGAGGCTCCCCTTCTCAAGAAAACAAACAAACGAACAAACACTGACTAAAACCTAGATGCAAATTTAACACTCTCCAGGCCTAGGGAGAATGCAGACATAGGCTTCCTACTAATCACAGCCCAAAGACAATGAACTGATTTTGCAATTGACACAATCTGCAGCATTTCTATTATCTACGTGGTTACAGAAGCTCAGTCCCATGATATGATCTGGTTCTGCAGATGAAGATCAAGAAGCCAAGTGAAAACTACTGCAAAACAGGGTTGAGACAGGGAGAAATAGACCCAGAGAAAGAGGAGGAAGATGCATTTATAAACAAAATTCTAAAACGCATGAAGAAATTAGATACCAAATAAGTATAGGTAACCGAATCAAGAATTAGAACAGGAATTCACTCCACATTAAATTATCTTAATGAAACATTTCAGTAAAGATGTTAAATATCTATGTGTAAAATACTCAGACAAATGAAAGAACAACTTTTATATTGTAAATGACAAGGAATTTTCTAATGGCTAGGTATGAAAAGAACAAATTAAGTAACTAAATAAAAATTATGGTCACTGAAATTTGAAAAAATACTCTATATTAAACAGAATAAATGAGAGTACTAGTGAAATGAGAAGATAACTGAAGGAATTTACTAAGACTGCATTCCAGAGAACAAAGAAATAGAAAAATATCAAGCATTAATTTAGAGGTATGGAGGAGAAATTTAAATACTTCATCATAAACCAGAATTCCAGAATAGAGAGAATGATGGAGAATTAATATTTAAGAAATTATAGCTGAAATTTTTCTAGAATTTAAGCATACAATAAATTCATAAATCAAATACAGCAAGTCCTGTAAGTATGAATGAGTTCTGTTATGAGAAGGCGTTTGTAACTTAAACTTGTTTGTTGAGTCCAACAAAGTTAGCCTAGGTGCCCAACTAACACAATAGGCTATATGGTACTGTATTGTGGTAGGTTTATATTACTTTTCACACAAATAATACATAGATAACAAACACAAAAAATAAAGAATATATTTTTAATCTTACAGTCCAGTACTTTGAAAAGTACAGTATTACAATAAAGTACACGAAAGCACAACCATTTGTAGAGGATGCACGCATGTGACAATGTACACCAGACCACATGAACTAACTTACGTGATTAGACCTGCGAATGCATGTTTGCATCTTTGAAAGTTCACAACTTGAGGGTTTGTGTATGGGCAACTTAACTGTATATATTCTAGATGCTAAGAAGATTTCAATAAGTAAGCATATTGTATACTTTTATTTCTCTCTGAAATCTTTTATAGGTCTTCTCCATGTTTCCTGAGTTCTAAAATTTTATGATAGTATCTTTTTGTGCATCTATTTTCATTTTTATTGGGATTGTCAGTGGACCTTTGAAATATAGACATTCATGTCTTTCAATCTCAGAATATTTTTTCTACTATTTACAATCTATTTTGTGCTGTTCATTACGTTTGTTTGTGCCCTTGTTGAGTTACTTGGATGTTAGACCTTCTGATATGATGCTGATGTCTATTTTCTCTTTTATTTGTTTTATTTTCCATTTCTAATTTATTTCATTCTAATTTCTGGGAAATTTCTTTTTTTCCCCACGTAACAAAGGGCTATTTTTAATATGCAAAAAAATCTTATAAATGAATATGAAAAATATGAATAACAATTTCAAAATCAGATTAAAAGTCATAAGTAGATAGCTTATGGATAAACTAATACAAATGGTGAAAGAGGAAAAAAATAGTTTCAACATCATATAAAATTCAAGAAATGTGAGTCAAAACAACAGGGTTTTTTCCAACTATTAGATTAGCAAAAATTAGAAAGTTGTAATAAAACCAGTGTTGGCAAGGGTGTAATCAATAGTCCCTTTGATACATTATTGGTGGGAGGATATATTGGTGAAGCATTGTATTTGCTTTTGTTTTTGTTTTGCCTCCCCTATCCCTGGGAAATTTCAATGTTCTTTTTCAACCCGTTAGAATTTGTTTAGTCCCACAGTTGTTTTGTTCTTTGTCTAGTCTTTTTAATAGGTCTGGTTTTTTGTGTGTGCTTCTGCAACATTTTATTCTATCTCTTAGAGGATACCAGTCAAAGTTGTTTTGATTTTTTTTTTTTTCTGCTCCCAAATTTGTCTTTTATTTTAGTTCATTGGGTCCATTTGTTTCTTTTGGCTTCTGCCTTTAAGTTAGAGACTTTTTTTTAGTTTTGATTTTCTAATAATATTTAGTGATGTAATGATGAACTAAAAAGTTATTTAGAGGTTATGTGTGGTTTTATGCATATATATATATATATATACACATACATATCTTAGGAAAAGACAGGGAAACTTGTTGACTGATGAATCTCACAGTAGGACGATCTAACAGCTGTTTTGATGACAGGTTTTCAAAAGATTAATCTCCAAATTTTATCGTCCCTGAAGCCTATTTTGGCCCCTCTGTGTTAGGCAGACCAGTTTACTCAGAAAATAAACCTCTGATCCTGCCAGGGTTGGGGAAGCACAGTTGATTGGCTGTGTAGGAAGAGCAACAGAACTAGAGATCTGAATGCATCTTACACAATCTTTCCTTTTGTTTTCAGCTCTAACTGCTTTACCATTTATAGAGGCAACTAGTGCTTCTAACATTTCTGATGTTAAATGGTGCCGCTGGATTGATTTTGAGATTCTGCCAATGCTAGGATAAAATTCAACCTTATTTGGTCTTTGAAGTAAATGATTACTCATCAGTATGTGCTAGTTTCCAAAAATTTCTTACTACACTGTCTTTCTCCCATATTTTTATTGTTTTAGATCTTTACGTTATTTTGTCCCTTTAATCTCATTTTTATGAAGTTTTTGGAAGGGGAAAAATTAGCAATCATTTTAACTCTACCATGTTTATCTAGTTAGAAAAATCTTAAACATTTCCCAAAAGGAATCACAAATTACCTGCCCAGATGCAAGAGGATGGTGGAGTATCTTCAAAGTTCTAAGAAGCAAATAACTATCCACATCTAATGCCATGCCAAGAAAAAAAAAAATCAACAGAAAAGACATTTTTAGATTTATAAAACCTAAGGAAATTTTCACAAAAGGACTGTCATATAAGTGGATGCATTTCCATAGGAAAAACAGTGAAAATGATAAATAGCTTTTGATATAAAAAACAAGAGTAAACACTAAACTGTGTGAAATGCCCATAAAATTAATAATTAATTTTAAATATAACTATTTGAATTAATTTGGTTTTAAAAACTTTAGAAAACAATAAGCGTTATGAGGTAATCAAAACACACTACGGTTCCTTTTTTTATTATAAAGATATGGGGTACAATTCAGGGTTAGGTATACAAACGATTGCAGTTCCATTTTATGACAGAACAGAAAACATAAATTATTTTGTTAAAATAAAATCATTCAGCATGTATTTTAAACACTAAAAGTGACTACTAACAAAATTTAAATAAAATATACACATTGAGTAACCTTTATTTATTGGAAATACTTGATACCAGAAGTGATTTGGATTTTGGATATTGGGGGATTTGGGAATATTTATTATACTTGTTGACTCAAGTCCAAAAATCTGAAATCCAAAATGTTCCAATGAGCATTTCTTTTGAGTACCATGTTGGCACTTAAAGTTTCAGGTTTTGGAGCATTTCAGATTTTGGATTTTCACATTAGAGATACTCAATATCTATCAATTCTAAAGCAACCAAGTTAAGAAAATTTTTTTTTAAAGTTTTTACTCCTCAAAGAAATAATAAATAGAGAAAAGTAATGATCAACAGAACATACATGGTAAAAATAAATTCAAACATATTAATCAAAATAGTGTAAACTGCTGAAACTTATTAAAAGAAAAATTAGATTGGATTTTCTAATGTAGCTATAAATTCTTGGCAAGAGCCATGATAAAGTGATGAGGAAGCTACAATACATGAATACTAACTATAAGAAAACTAATACAGCAATATTAATATCAGATGGTATAGAATTTAAGACAAAGCATTTATAAGGATATCAGGTACAACAATAAAAGGGAAAATTTACTAAGAAATGCTAATAACTGTGAGCTTATTTGCAACTATGAACTAAGAATCTTGAAATATTTAAAAAGAAATTGGCACAACTGCCAGGAGAAATGGATACCTGCATTTTATTAGTAAATTTTAAATAATGACAGTCAAAATGAGCTAAATATAATTTAGAATATGGTTTTAAAGAACAAACTTCAAAAGCTTGGTCTAACAAATATATACAAAAAATGTATACAGGGAATACAAATCAAAATGACAATGTAGTAGGTCACAAAGGTTATCACATTTCAAATAATTGTCAGTAAGCAATATTCTATGACAATAGCCTCATCAATTTGACATCAGTAATAAAACACCTAAAAGTTAAATGTTCTGTTAAGTAATTCATACATTAAGTTACAATGTGAATTAGGAAAGGAAGTGAAAAAAGTTACTGTTATATTTTATGTTTGCGCATGTTTTTGAGATACAATTATCTCAAAACCAATTGAAAGAATGCAGATAAAATATCAGGTATATTTTATAGCATTATATGAACTTTTGAAGAGAAAGAAGTAAAAAAAATGAGCTATACACTCAGCTCAAGAAGTTGAGGAAAATAAAATAGAAGTGGATTAAAAACAACACAAAATAGTGAATGCAAGAGTTTGGCAAGCTGCATAAAATAACATAAAAAATGGATAGTGTTTTTGCACTATTGATCTAATTATCAAAATATAGACTCAATAACTAGTAGAACTAATAAAACAATTAAAAGAGGCAACCCCTTTGGGTCCCCTCCCACTGCGGGAGCTTTTCTGTTCTCTTAATAAGTCCTGCTTTCTAAAAAAAAATAATAATAATAGTTAAAAGAGTTCAACAAATAGTTGAATAAGTAACATATAAAAATCAATAGCACCATGTTGCTAATTGTCAAATGAAAATACAATAGAGAAAAAATTATTATTCACAACAACAAAATCCATAAGGTACCTAGGAATTAATGTAATAGTAAATGTGCAATTTGATCATGGAGCAAATTGTAAATCGTGATTGAAGGAATAAAAAAGAATAAATTAAGAAATATATGATTCTCAAGGATGGAAAGACTTAATATTTTTAAAATGTTAATTATCCTCAAGTTATTGTACCCATTTAATAAACTTTCAATAAAAATCAAGTTTTTATGAAAGTTGATAAGCTGATTTTGCTATTCATGTGGACGAGCAGAGGCCAAGAATTAAAGAATTTTAAACGAGTTAGAGGGACTTGGCTGATCTGATAACAAGATCTAATATTAATCTATAGAAATTAGTGATGTATAGATCAAAAGAAAAAAGAGAAGCAGAAACATGTCCATGAAGATATGAGAATTAATACATTATAGTAATACAGCACTAGGGTGCTATCTCCACCAACTCTTGGAGAACCTGGAAATACTCTCTTTACAGCAGTACTCTCTCACATTCCCTGTGTGAAAGTCACAAACCCTCTGCCCCCAGTTACCGGGAACACTAGATTTCACTCTGAATAAGCCTCAAATCCAGGCAGAGCCAACAAATTTCTCTGTCCTAAAAGTTTGGCAATTGAGACCCAGAAAACTCTAACTAGTTAGCTTTTGGATGTCTATATAAGGGGGGATCCCCCAAACAACAGAATTTATTTATAAAAAACTGTGTATTTATTCTCACATGCTTAAACTTTAGTCACCTTCAAAGTACTTTCCATTTGATGCAATACACCTATCAAGATGCTTTTTCCACTGCTCAAAACAGTTTTTGAACTCGTCAATTTTTATGACTTTTATTGTTTCTGTTGGTTTTTGTTTCAATTCTTCCAAATTAGCAAAACATTTCCTTTTGAGGACTTGTTTCATCCGGGGAAACACACACAAAAATATGTCGCTCAGGGTGAGATCAGGTGACAAGGGAAGTTGGGGCACGGGGGTCATGTCAATTTGGGTCAAAAATAGCTGAACACTTAGACTGGTGTAGGCAGGTGTGTTGTCATGGTGGAAGAACCAGTCACCTGTTAACCACAAAAAAATTCACTGAAGCCAAATGCAGCCTCTCACAACAATCCCAGCTGTACCTGATGCCGATGGGTTCCTGTAACACTTACCTAGCAAGGGAAACCTGCACTAGAAGGGGCCCACCCTCCCAAAGATAATTCCAGTTTTGTAGGGTTCCCCCTTGCAATTAGAATGTAAAGCCAGTGTTGAGGCATTCTATTTTAGGGACTATAATTTCTTGACGAGGAAATGTAAAGATAAAACCCACTGACAGAAAACAGAAAAAAAGACGAGAGAACATGAAATCCCAGGAGTGACTCCATTTCTGATAGCTTTTTATTTCCTGGTTTCTCTTTCTAGTGATACCTGTTTTCACCTCTAGTTCTGTAGTTGCCTTATTCCTTTGTTTACTTAATTTACTTTGAGGGGATTTATTTTTAACCAAAGAATGAGCTTGACTACTATCAAATTATCCTTGGCCCTAAAAATTAAAAATGATGACGCCCAACTTTATAAAATACTACAGGCTCTATACCTTTGAGGACCTAAAAGGAAGAAGCTAAGGTGAAATTAATATAAGTTATTGGTTGGATACACATTACTCTTTGTATCACAGATTCCAAGAACATGAGGATAACGGGTGAGGCAGCTAGTCAGGAAAAAATGGCTTTAAACAATTGTCCCCAGGCATGGGTGAAGGTGAATGGAATCTTTTGTCCTGTGAGCTGGTGAACTGGGCCTCCAAGGGATGTTGCAGTCCCTGAAGCTGTACTTCCAGGAGCTGGGGACCCAGTGGCCTCGGGACAGGGGAATGAAGCGGCCCCTGAGAACTCAGGGATGCCAACAGCTGCAGAGTCCCCAAGGAGTGATACAGCTCTCTTAGTCTGGGGGTTGGTGAGCTGAGCCCTGAGAAGTGTTTATAGCTCTGCCGGTTCAGTAAGCTGGCAAGCCAGGTCCCCAAAGAGTGTTGAAGTTCTCTCAGTCCGGCGGGTCCCGCTCATCCAGTTCAGTGTGTGCAGCTCTTCTAGGTTAGCAGTTCCAAGTTCTTGTCTTGTGCCCAGGAAGAATGAGGGACCTGCACACCAGTGAGTGAGTAAGTAGGAGTTTATTAGAAGACAGAACAAGCTCCCAGCAACCACTGGAAAGAAGGTTGCCAACAATGCCTCTGCAGTCAGGGGTTTATAATCTTGAGATTGTGCTGATTGGTTGGTGGTAGCCCCAATCAGAGAGAGACACTATGGTGTGGGATTGAAACGCCCCAATCAGGAAAGAGTTGAAAAGGGCCAATCAAGAAGAAGTGCAGGAAAAGGGCAGTTAGTGAACCTGGAAACAGGTGTACTCACTCTCCAGCCTGTGCTTGCAACAGAAGTTTTTACCCGACTTCCGTAATCTGTGTCTGCCTATCTGGCTTTTCCCTTTCTCCTCTCTCAAAGGGAGGGGGAGGAGCACAAAAGAAATCCCATACTCTTGTCTCTCTGGGCCTGCATAGCTCCAGAGCTCATACTGCTCCAAGCTATTTTTCTTTTTTTACCTTTGAGGATAGAACAGTTTAGTTGTAGGTGAATAAAATTAACCCAATGATATATATATTTTTTTAATTGAGGAAGGACTAGATACAGAAAGAACAGTATTCAAAAACTGTTCCTCTGTATCTTTTTTGGGTAAGTTTAGGTTGAACCATAAAGGCATAGCTAAAAGTCTTTAGGGCAACTATGCTAGCCTTCAGTTAGCATATCAGTAAGACCCTATTCTGTGGTCTTAAGTAATGATAGTAGTTCTTTGGATAAGTTTTCAATATGCATATTCATTAAGCAAAGTAAAGCAAGAGCGATCCATTGTGAAGCACAGCATTATCTGAATGAATGAAGCAAGGCCAAATGTTAAGGCTGCTGCAAAACTAGCTAGAGTGATGAGTGACACTAATTCTGCCTTAAAATATCTTTGTCTCTTACTGGATATCTTGTTTACATTTTTATGTATTTTTGTTATGGTAATAGTGTTGTTTTACTCCATCATTCTTAAATTCCAGTAATATGAGATAATTATTTCCCCAAAAACTTTTGCTACTCTTACTGTTGATGAGCAGAATGTATATTCATGACACAGCTTCCAGCAACACACACCATTATAAATTTGAGTAACACCCAGTAGCCTCCTCAAGTTTTGCAAAATTTCTTCCATCTTGTTTCATTTTGGCTATTTTGGATGATGGAATTATCACATTGTCCTAAATCCTTTGAATAGACTATAGTATCTGACTTCACAATGTTATTGTTATCTAATGTCAGTAATGTAAATGATATATTTCTAAAGGATGTTGACCAGCACTTTTTAAAAGATGTCCCTTTCCTTTCCTTTTCTTTTTTTTTTTTCATCATTTGCCTTCTACATTACTGAGTCTGGAAAAATGTTGCTCTCCTTTACCTAAACTGATCAGGGGCTGTTATATCTGAATTATAATCTATGACCCTAAGGACAAGAATTCTGTCGGGAGATTGTAAATGGCACTTAAATGAAAAGCTGCCACTTTTATTCACATGACACAAATAAATTTACATTTATTAGATAGATTATTGTCTTGGATTTTAAGGTTGACCTTATAATTTATCATCCAAACATGCTACTTATGAAAGTTGAAGGGGTACTATTATTAATTACACTAGAACATCAGGAATAAATAAGCACTATACAAATCATATCAACTTGTATCCTCATGTTGGATGCATCTTGTTTTTATGTATATAAAAGTTAGGTGTAATGAGACGTTTGGAGGGTTTTTTTGTGATTTCCTTGATCCCTAAAAGTCTAATGTCAAACAGATGGCACATCTATGAAATATATAAAGCAAAGTGCATACAGGATCAAATAGTCCTTTCATTGTGTCACTTCTGGGATCCTAAATCTTACCTCTATTACTGAACCAGTCACAAGAACTTGCAATTATTGGTTTATGTCTCTACACCCATTGCTGTGCTCGAGCTGGGTAACATGTAGACCTAACACATTGCTTGTGTCCCAGAAGGAGCCCAGTGAGTGTTTTCTGAACTGATTTGAATAAACATGAATTGAAAATAATAGAATATTTTAAGAAATTTTACATTTTTAGGAGTATTAATAAAGAGAGAATTATCTATGCAAGAGGTATGATGTGTTACATGTAACGTATTTTGTATAAATATAGCATCATTAAGCATGCTGACATAGAGCTGTGCAATTCATAAAATAGCTCAATGTATCTAGATTGAAGGAGCAACATGGAGCAATGGTTAAGAGGATTAACGGGAGAAACACTCCTACAATCTGAACCTGACTAGCTGTGTAACCCTGGAAAAATTAACATTACTAAGAATCTGTTACTTGTGAAGTTGTAAAAAATAAATGTGTAATTTTCCAGAAAGAGTTTTAAACAATGTTCAACCTATTATAAACATTCAAGAATTAGCTATGATTTTTTGCTTTTATTCTTAATGTTATTGTTATTAAAGATGAAAATCTCACATGCAGAGGTCAGTGGGATATATAGCAGATGTTACTGAGACTACAGCTTGTTGCCTTGTTTATTTGTGTAATAAAAAATCAATCATTGCATTTGAATTAAGTAATAACTTAAGGATATGAGTAGGGGAAGGTAGACCAAATAAGTCACATGGGAGAAGCCAATCTAACTTGAATTGTATTTATAGAATTGGCTCACCATACCAAAGCCTGTAAGTTTGGAAAAATTATCTTCTCATCAATTTTCTAGAACAGTTTTAGAATAATATGTTAGCTTTTTTTTTACTGGGGGATTTTAAATTTCTAATCCAATCTAGTTACCAATAATTGGTCTGTTCAGGATTTTTTATTTTTGTTGCTGTTGCTATTGCTCAATCTTTTTAGGTTCTATGTACCCTGGATTTTAACCATTTCCATTAGGTTTTTCAACTTTTTGGCATATACTTGTTTGTATTGGTCTCTAATGATCTTTTGTATTTCTGGGGTATCAGTTGTAATGTCTGATTTTACTTATTTGGGTGTTTTCCTTTTTTTTCTTACTTAGTCTAGCTAATGATTTGTCAACTCTCAAACTCTTACAGAAAGTTGAAGAAGAGTTAATTCTCCCAAACTCGCTTTATAAGGCAGCATTACCCTGATACCAAATCAGACAAGGGCACAACAACAAAAAGATCACCATATGTTCTCACTCATAAATGGAACTTGAACAATTATAATACTATAAGAAAGGGATTGGCGGTAGTGGGAAACTGTCAGGGGAGAGGGGTGGGATTGGCAATTGAGGGAAACTGCTAGGGGAAGGAGGAGCACACCTCATCAACAAGGGCACCCGCATAGTCAGCGTTTGTATACTTACCCCTGAATTGTACCCCACATCTTTATAGTAATTTTTAAAAAACAAAACAAAAAAAACCCCAAAAGATCATTCACTATAATCAAGTGAAATTTATCCCAGGGATGAAAGGATAGTTCAACATATGCAAATAAATAAATGTGATACATCTCATTAATGGAATCAAGAGTCAAAATCATATGATCATCTCAATACATGCATAAAACGCATTTTGTAAAATTCAACATCCCCTCATGACAAAAACTCTGAACAAACTAGGTATTCAAGGAACTATAATAAAGGCCGTATATGACAAACCCACAACTAATGTTTACTGAACAGAGAGACGCTAAAAACTTCCTTTAAAAACTGGAACAAGACTCTTATCACTCTTATTCAACATAGTACTGGAAGTCCTAGCTAGAGCAATGAGACAACAGAAATAAGTAAAACATATCCAAATTAGAAAAGAAGAAGTCAAATTGCCCCTGTTTGCAGATGACCTGCTATTACATGTTTTGAAAAAACCTAGAATTTCCATTTAAAAAACTCTTAGAATTGATAACAAATTAAGTAGAGTTGTAAGATACAAACTCAACATACAAAAATCAGTGGCATTCTATACACCAATAGCAAACTAGCAAACAAAGAAATTAAGAAAACTATTCTATTTACAATATTAACACAAGAAACATAGAAATAAATTTAACCAAAAAGGCAAAAGATCTATGTAAGAAAATGATAAAACACTGATGAAAGAAATTAAATGGAACACACAAAAAAGAAAAGCATCCCAAGTCAAATGGATTGAAATAATTAATTTTATAAAATTGACCAGGCAATCAAAAGTGATCTATAGATTCAATTCAGTCTCTATCAAAATACCAATTACATCCTTCACAAAAATAGAAAAAAAATCCCAAAATTCATATGAACCACAAAAGGCCCCAAATAGTCAAAGCAATCCTGAGGAAAAAGAACAAAGCTGGACTCATTGCACTACCATACTTCAAAATATACTACAAAGCAGCATGTTACTGGCATAAAAACCGACCCATACCTCATGGAAAAGAATAGAGAACCTAGAAACAGTTAACAGATTTTCAACAAAACAGTCATTGGGGTAAAGATAGTGTCTTGAATAAATGGTGGTGAGAAAACTGAATATCCACCTGTAGACGAATAAAACTAGACTTCTCTCAAAAAAGATACTCAAAAATCAACCTAAAATGTATTAAAGACTTAAATGTTTATTGTTTTTTTTTTTTGAGTCGGAGTCTCACTCTGTTGCCCAGACTGGAGTGCAGCGGCCGCTCCCGGCCACCGCAGCCTCGACCTGCTGGGCTCCTGCGATCCTTCAGCCTCAGCCTTCCAAGTAGCTGGAACTACAGGCGCGTGCTACCACCTCTGGCTGATTTTTTGATTTATTGTAGAGATGAGGTCTCGCCAAGTTGCCCAGGCAGGTCTTGAACCAGCGGGCTCAGGCAATCCACTCACCTCAGCCTCCCAAGGCGCGGGATTACAGGCTGAGCCACTGAGCCCTGCTAAAACCCAAGATTTTGAAACAGCTGGAAGAAAACATGGGGGAAGTGCTTCAGGATATTGGTCTGGGAAAAAGCTTTATGGGCAAGACCATAAAAACAGAGACCACAAAAGCAAAAATAGACAAATGTGATTATATCAAACTAAAAAGCTTCTGTACAGCAAAAAAACCCCACAAAAAACAAAACAACAGTGAAGAGACAACCAGCAAGAAGAAAACAGTTGCTAACAACTTGTCAAACAAAGAATTAATATCTAGAATATAAAGAAAGTGAAACAACTCAACAGCAAAAAATAATAAAAATCCAATTTTAAAATGAGCAAATAAGCTGAATAGACATCTCTCAAAAGAAAAATATAAATGGCCAATAGGTGTATTTTTTTTTAAATGTTCACCATCACTAATCAGGGAAATGCAAATAAAAACCACAATAAAATATGGTTTCATCCCAGTTAGAATGGCTATTTGAAAAAAGACAAAAACAACAACAAACACTGGCAAGAATGTGTCAAAGGAAGAGCTTGTACATTGGTGGTGGGAATGTAAATTAGTACAGTCATTAGGGAAAACAATATGGAGGTTTCTCAAAAACTAAACCATGAACTGAAACATGTTTATTGCAGGACTATTCACAATAGCCAAGATATGAATCAGCCTACATGTTGAGTAACAGATGAATGGGTAAAGAAGATGTGATATGTACACATACTGGAATACTATTCACTCGCAAAAAGAATGAAATCCTGTCATTTGCAGCAATAAGACTGAGCTTGGAGGATGTTAGTTTAAGTGAAATAAGTCACACGTGGAAAGGCAAGTACCGCATATTTTCACAAATATGTGGAAGTTTAAAAGGTTGAGCTCATGGAAGCAGAGAATAGAATAGTGATTACTAGAGGCTGAGAAGGGGCTGGGAGAGGTAGGCGTAGCCATTGGTTGGTTAACGAATGTAGTTACATCTAGATGGGAGGAATAAGTTATATTGTTCTATAGCATTAAGGGTGACTATAATTAACACATATTTATTGTACATGTTTAAGTAGATAAAACAGCAAATTTGGAATGTTCTCAACACAAAGCAATGATAAATGTTTGAGGTGATGAATATGTTAATTACCCTAATTTGATAATTACACATTGTATACATGTTTCAAAATATCAGACCGTACCAATAAATATGTACAATTATTATGTGTCAAAAATAATATTAAAAGCGAAAAAGTCTGAAATAAATGCAGAAGACATTTATAATATCTTTACTTCCCATTTTATTTTCCAACTTTCAAAGAGTAGAAATGTATTTAAAATATTTCCATTTATATCTTTGGAGGTAAAAATAAGTAATCTCTTCTTTAATCTTTGTGTCCTTCTTTATGTAAGACTCAGAACCATTTCACTTAACATTCCACTTGAAATTTCTAAATTCACAGATACATTTTATATGCATCAAGGTAAAGTACAATTAGCTATATTTTAAAGATTTTCTTAATAATTGGGGAGTCACTTAATATGTAGAAACAAAATATAATCTTTTTATATTGTATGTATGATGATGATTTAAATGTATATTTTTATAAATGTTCCTAGCTAAAAAAATAATTATAAATTCTAACATAAAATCCTCCTACATAAAACTACTAGACACAGATTATGGGTTATTTAAGTGTTTACAAAAAGAATGTCTAAGCTTTTATAATGATTTTTAAGCAGCATCTCTCTTCTGTTTGATACTATGTTCTATGGAGTGCGTCTATATTTTAAATGTTTGCATTGAGAATCAAGACAACCAATACTTGGTATTAATTAATTCTACCATATAATAGATAGGTATCTGACTTTTGTTTGAGTCTTAAGAGACTAATTGCTGATAGTTTTAAGCTGTTATATGATATGCTACTATACTTCCATACTATAAACTGCCTTCTTTTGGACCCTGCCTCAAAAAATAAGCATATCCTTGTGTTATCATTTTTATTTCATATTTAAATATAATAAGACTAATCTCTTCAAGAAAAGAGTGAGTATTAGATTATATTCACTGTCATTACTGTCATGCATTGAACAATAGAGTCAAATATGTGTGTGCATATGAGTGTATGTGTATGTGTACCCTGTACTCTCTTATATGTGAATTAAGCAAATGTTTTCTTTTAGAAAATCCACTGATTGTTTTCTTGGCTTGTTCTGTTTGCTTATCCTAAAAGTTGACATGCTGAACAGGTGTGAAATTGTAAGATCAGCCATTTTCAAAGGGCATGGCAGCAGTTGGGAAGATTGAGTTTCTTACACTTTATGCCTTGTGATGTTTGTTGGTTGTGAAGCTACTGAGCTACTTTATCCAAAAACATTTCTTGTTCTATTAATTTTCACCTTAGGAAGGGATGAAAAATCACATATCAGGTGCAATGTGCACAGGTGAACAGTGAGTACACTTAAAACCCAGACTTCTTTGCTGTTATACAATCCAACCATGTTATTGAAATAAAGAAAAAATAGGATAAAATAAAAACTTTCACCTTAGCCAGTGAAACAAAGTATGCATTACTATTCTTTCAATATATAATTGGTATATTATTTTCCATGAAATGGAATAAAGGTAATATTTCATGTGCTAAAAATAACTTAAAAATATAGAAAATCTATTTAACTTTTAAGAGAAATGGAGAGATGTTTCTCTCCTCCCCACATCCCAAATCCACAATATTATTCTGTCTTGTTTTTCTATGTTCTCTTTGCCTTTTTCAACCTTGTCATTGGTAGTTTACTAAGACATCTAAGTTTTTATTGACTTAAATTTATTCATTTTTGAATCAGACCTCAGAGTATCCTGGCCAAATTTCAAGGACAATAAATGAATTGGACATCACTGCAATTCAATTATAACCACAAAGATTGACTGAGGACTCCTACAAATAAATATTTCAGGGTTATGGGGGAAAGAGAAAACTTTTTGTCCCTGTTCTGAACAAGCAGACAGTCCAGTTAGAATTATTAGTCAAAAGCCCAGTGCATGCAGGAAAAAGGTTAGTGTCATAAGAGGAAAATGGAGAGATCTCACTGACTTAAATAGTAGCATACTTCAAAAGAATGAGGACTTGAACTATACATAACAAAACGTGCAGAATTGGATAAAAAGAGAGGAACAGAGATAACTAATGGCGTCCTCTTGATGGAGAGAGGGACATCATGGAAGAACACACAAGCATGACATGTCCTGAGGACAATGTGATTTACTTGACTGATAGAGGGCTTGAGGCAGCCAGCAGTGGGAAATACAGCTAAATGATATGAGTAGAGTAATAAGAAGGAAGATGCACCAATTTGAAGCAAGACTAATAATTTAATTAAGCACTGAAATCTGCTACAAATTAGAAATTGGAGGCATCACAGTCAAATAAAAATAATTTCTCTGTAATCCATTAGTGATTTACCCATTCCTGTCTTCAGTTTATTACCATTAATATAAAGAATAGGAATAGGGTGTATCCAGAAAAGGCTTGGGGAATTTTTCATTAAATTTTTACATAATATATTGTTTCATACTTGAAAATGAAGGTAAAATATATGCATTTAACAAACATAGAAAAGATGCAAAACAAAAGTGCTATACTTTTAAAGAGTTTTTTGTTTAATAATGTTTTAACAGACTACAATAAAGACATTTCTTGTAAAACATTATTATTCAAATCTAGTTTCTAGAAAATTTAATTCATTGTTTAAAGAAGCTTGAGTAAAGCAATAGAAATATATTGGATTAGTGATAAAATCCTTTTTCCAAAGATTAGAAGTAAATTATGCTGCCATAATTTTTATTATAAATTATTCCTAAAAACAGAAAAAAATAAGCAAAGGAATTTAACCAAATAAATAAAAGTAACCTTTTTAATTGTTCTCTTCATATAGGAGTATAACTGCGGAGACCCCTGAAGAATGTGGCCTGTCCTATTTCTTTCATACCTTGTTGCAGAAACAAAGTCGATTCTATTCTCAGTTTCTTAGGAACTGGCTAAGACAAACTTAAAATAACAATTAAAGGTCCTATTGCATAGTTCAATGCCTATATTCATTCAAGAAAAATTTGAAAAACAAAGTCCAAGATGATGATAGCTGAAATTAGTAGATGAACCTGCCTGCATCTTTATTAGTTTTCATGCTAGTTTTTTTTGTTGTTTGTTTTAATTATTTTGCTCTGTTGACTTTTTTAGTTCATATATACAAAAACTGAACTAAGTGAAGACAACAGGACTGGTGATATTAAATAATAGTCATGATTGGACAAAATATTATTAAAAACACACCATATATGCTATTTAGGAAAAATAAAATATTTCCTCATATTTGGTATGAATACTTTTTATGTTTTCCTTTTAATCAGGAGACTGGTATAAGATGATAAATGAAAGATGATCTTGCTTGTCTAACAAAATGGTGATAGATGATGCAAATATGGATATAGATAAAAATACCTATAAATATTCTTTGAAATAACTCACTATGAAAATATTGAAACTCAGCAAGAAACAAAGCTGGGTTAACCCAAGGTTCTTCAGTGTTGAAAGGTGAATGTCGTTTTG
Organism: Tarsius wallacei; assembly: GCA_963574415.1. NCBI lineage: Eukaryota > Metazoa > Chordata > Mammalia > Primates > Tarsiidae > Tarsius > Tarsius wallacei. Next base: position 44,956 of record CAUYQG010162242.1, read on the forward strand.
TGGGTTCATTTCTTTTCATGCTGAGAAATCTATTGAGATATTGATGGCTTATACAGACGTGGGTTTTTTTTTAAAGATAATTGTTTTTACTATGAATACTTGCTTGATTTACAAATAATTTTTAGAATTTTGTTTCTAATAGTTAGAAGCCCAGTAAGATAAAAAATAGTGGAGGTTACATCACATGTCTCACCCCACATATGCAGCAGATATGCAATGCACCTCTCTTGGCTGATTGTTCTGCCACATCCTCATTTGGCCCATAACTAATACATGGAGAGACACAGTACAAGCAGTTACGCTTATAAAGATTACCCTTGCCCTGATGATTCACAGCCAAATCTTTATTAACCAGGGGTTGCCAGTTCTCCCTGAGAACCACTTTTCTTGCTCTACATAGAGATGTGATCAAAACAAGGTGCAAAAATCCACCTCTTCACATAGCAATAGATTCACAAGTTCTTGTGATTTTATTTCAAGTTATTCATAAGTAATGTCAGGAAAGACATTTAAATAATCAATTATTTCTTTATTGCATGCAGAGATATACACAACTGAGTATTTCAAATCTTTTGAAACTTTTTTTGTCACACTACAAATGTAAATAAGAAGGTTTGGTAAGTTAATGTTACCAAAAGTCATATAAAAGACATAAAAGAAGTTACATTATTCTTTTAAGGGAATAAGTCCAGTTTGGGCACCTGTGTTCATAAAGCAATATAGGGTTCTTTACAATAATGAGATATGGCATATTGACTAAAACTCTTAAAGGTAGAATTTAAAAACCAAGCTGTTAAGAACTGAGAAAAATGCTTACCTTATTAACTCCATTGTAATTTAGTCCCGTCAACAAAATTATCACGATAGCAATTTTAGAGATAATTTTCAGGTACTGCTTATAGTATTCCTCTTGTATTTAATGAAAGTGTGCTTTCTCAAACAATCAAATATTTGCCCTAAGTTCTACTTCAGGATGTTTGTATTTGGTCAACTAAAAAGTTGAAGTCAAGAGTTCATTTTCAATGGGACTTGAAAGTAGTATGCAATTAGGGGATTTGGAAATAGTTGTGTACCTAATAAAAATTGAAGAAATTTTTTTACTACCAGGTAGAAGTCAGCAGAAATATTTCATTCTTATTTTGTCTTCCCATAAATGCATATTTCTTAGCTGTGTGGGATGACATATACAAGTTTTACTCATTGGATTTGTCTTTACAGATTAATTTTTCTCTCTGAAGATCAATGCTAGATAATCTCCCAATAGTTTCAGTCTTTGTCAGATTTGGTTTATGAATGCCCTCACTTTGTAGGTATAAAGAAGGTATGTTTTATGGAAGAAGTTACTACGGAAAAGGAATTATTCAAAGAAGCTACCTCTGTGTGATTTTTTTTCTTTTGTCACCCAAGTCAGAAGTATCATACTACATACCTACACCCAGACTGTGTAGAGTATCACACTACATATCTGTGCCTAGGACTAGCAATGTAGAGTATCAAAGGAACAGAGCACAGAATTTTATATATAGTAATCATTCAATAATACTTGCTGAAATAAATTGTATATGAATCCTTGCATTACCCCTACTTAACTAAAATGATTCGCTTCATTATTTTACCCATTTAACTATAGATAAAAACAATAGGCAAAGTCACTGCTATTCTCAGTATTCATTTCTTCTTCAGTAGATTTCCACATAGATCTTCTTGCCTACTTAAAATTTTGAGTTGTTATCTATCAACTTGATAGTCATATAATAAATATCGCCAACGACTAGTTCTTTGTACTCTAAATGCATCTTGGGCAATAATTCATTATCTTATAATGAGAAAAGATCAAACATTGTTTGAAGAGAAACACATAGAACAAATAGGCCATTTGGAAATTTTATATTATCATTTAATGCCTTATGCTTTATAGGTACAAATTTATTTGGAAGCAATGCTTGTGGAGCTTTTAATTTACATTTTCAACTCCAAAGAGTTGACATTGGAATAGTTCAGCTGTGTTACAACCTCCCTTTACAAGAGAAAAACACTGTTTAAAGACAGGCCACCCACAAAATTTTTTGGAATTGAAAGGTAGTCTCTCAATTGTTTCACTCTTTGTCAAATTTGGCTTATGAATGCCCTAACTTTGTAGTATTAAGACAGTAGAAAGCATGTGTGTGTGTGTGTGTGTGTGTGTGTGTGCCCACACATAAATTATCATTCAAGCGAACAGAATGTGCCTTTTTAGTATCAGTTTATGCATTTCAATATACATGGGTGTTTTCTTAAAAATATGAAATAAAAGTTGAAATATTTGATCTAGCAATATGTGCTGATAAATGATTCAGTGGTAAATGCACATTTCATGGTTAACACTAAAAGACCAAAAAAAAAAAAAAAATCTGCCATTGTCCATGTTTTATCTGTTTTTTAAAACCGTAGGGGGAAATATACTCTCAGGGAAGAAAAAAAAATGAAGCTTTACTGCAAAAGAAATGAAGGCAAGAAATAGCACTTTAAGTAGTGAAGAGATGTGAAGCATTGCAACTTCATAGCCTGCTAAGGAGCAACAGCTGTACCTAATTTCAACTTGACGTGCTTCAGATCTCATATTCATATAGGTATTTAATGATCCAAACATAATGGTCCTATATAGAATAATTACTTATATGAAGGAGCAAACTTCATACGCATTCCTTTTTAAATGATCCTTCAAGAGAAAAACTGCACTGGATCTTTGAACAATGAATAGTCTCTTTCACCAATCCAAATGTTTGGGGCTAAATAGCTTATCTGTTAGGAGAGAATAATAATAGTGCTGAGGTTACTTCTTTTTGACGGACTCTTTTTGTCTACCCCCTTCCCAGGACAGCCAGTACAAAGAAAAAAGGTAGAACGCCAAGCCGATCATTAAGTCATAATAGTAGATAGTTACAAGAAATATCAGAAACAAAAGGAAATAAGGTGTTTTTGAGTTGGCATATTTTGAAAACAAAGATTCATTGCTTTGAGCTTGACTTTCCTGGACAGGGAGACTGGCAGAAGCAGAGTCCTCAGATTCCTTATCTTCTGAAGAGCATAGCAATTGTCCAGAGTTTACTAATCCTTCACTTTCATGCTTTGCTTCTTCCAGGTTCTCAAAAGATTCACTGATTAAAATTGTTGGCCCTAGAGATTTTTCCCCACCGCATTCTCCTGATTGGAAAATCTGGCCTATACATCTTTCTTTCCTACTACCTGATGTCACTATGCCTGGACTTTTGGAAACTTCTTCAGATTTAGAACCAGAATGAGGGTGCTTCTCAATACCCTGGATCTCTCTTGTTGGGTTACAATTATTTTCTGATTTAGCAGCAATAGATTGGAGAGTCATGGTAGTAATTGTATCCTCCACAGCAATTGCCTGTTTATAAGATGACACTGAAGTTTTAGTACAGCGTTTGGAAATGTGAGAACTATTCTGAGAAGCTAGATTAGTGTCTGAGTTAAAGGCAGAATGCACAATGGCATCTAAGTCCATTTTGTTTGATTCTGGGACCCGTTCATGATCTCTATTTTCTGAAAATATTTTTTTGTCTGGTGGTAACATTCTCAAATGTAAATCCAGCTTTGAAGTTGCTTTATGATTTTCTGCAATATCCTGGGAGGATTCTTCTACAGATGTTATGTTTCCAATGCCATGTTTCTCCCTGTCGTGTGTCTTCCCAGGATTATACGTAGACATGGTTTCTTTCTTCTCCATTTCATCTATACATATATTACAAATACCTAAATGTGATTCCTTTTCAAAATCATTGTCATAGATTACACCTACTGTGTCTCGTTGACAAAGGGTATAATATGAATCATCATTTCTCCCTTCATGTGGATCAAACACTGTTTCCTTTACCTCGATGGGCCTGTCACTTCGTGCTGTCTCTTGAGGTAGCTTAGCAATTATTGCTTTTTCTCTAGCAGACATGCTTTCTGGAGTATTTTCTGATGTTGGCTTAATTATATAAGCTGTACCTGCCTCTGCTTTCTCGGTAATACCATGATCAGCTAAAGAAGACAGTTCAGAGCACACTGTTTCTTGGCAGGTAAACAATTCTGTAGTAGCTTTCAAACTCCTTGTATTATCTCTTTTTCCCCACATGTCTCCACAATCTGCTTTTCCTTTGATCTGCCTTGTTATATTTGTCTTACTCCTTCTTGCTTTTCCCTGACTTTCCAGAACATTCCAACTTAGTTTATGCTGTGTGTTCTTATCCTGATCATCAGGATTAACCCATCCTGATTTTTCTTCTTCAACTTGGAAAAGATAATCATTCCTCAAAACATTCCCATTTTTTGATGAACAAGCTTGACTAGCTATCCCTCCCAAACTGACGTCTTCACTAGTCAAATGATCACGCTCTGGGGTTAATATAGCTTCTTTCCAACTTAAATTTGTCCTTGGCAAATGAGATGTATCTGCTGTGGGAACAACCCAGGTGGGAACTGTGGTGTCTTTGCTCAGCAGAGCAGTTAGGTCTCTGTTTCTATCTCCAATTCCTTCCATGCTTATTTCAGGGTGGCCCATCTTCCTTTCTTGGTCATGTAAGATTGAGTGGAAATGTTTGCTTTGCTTTTCATTAACATCTACATATATTCTTTGTTCCTTATCATCCTTACTGTTGCCATAATCTTCCTCGGATAATCCCTTTTTTGTTGATTCTTTGAGATATGCAGATTCATCTGGATGGAAATCTCTTCTTAAACGTTCCCAATCTTTTATTCCAGTTTTCTTAGCTCTTCCTTCATGTTTTTTATGAAGGTTGCCTGCCATTAGTTGATCTGAGGAGGGGCAAGATATTTGCACTCTGCCGCTACCATTGGTTGGTTTAACATTATCATCTGGGACTTCTTTGCTGCCAATGTGTAATTGCACTGATTCACCACTACTAGTACCTCCCAAGGATGTCTGGATTTCGTCCATATCTGAAGTAATTTTCTCTGAAGGTTGAAGACTACGATCATCTCTTAAGGAATATTTTTCACTGCAGTAAAAATCTCCCTTTAAGGAACTTTCTGCTGATGAATTTGGAGACAAAGACCTTTGGAACAAGTCAGTGCGTATTTCACCATGGATTTGTATCTTCTCTAACCCCTCTGCTGTATTTGGAAAATTGTCTGGATCTGTTGAAAATGTATTCCTTTCATCTCTGGAAGCAGTACTTCTCATTCTTATTAAGTGTTGATTTATCTTATGGAATAAGAACAAAAAAATAATAATGACCATGTGCACTTTTTAAATCTACAGAGTGAATTAGATAGACTTTTATTAACTCAGCTAGTAATTATCTGGTAGATTTCTTTGACTCACTTCATTTGTGGATTTCGTACTAACTCTGGAAGCCGGATGTTTTGGGAGATCCTTGTAGGCTATGACTCGGGAATAAGATTAGTAAGAAAAGGGGCCCAAATTAATCACTCTCCTTCCCAGCTTCCAAATATCACATTGTATTATTCAACTATTCTTGCTTGTCATTGCACTTTCTCCTCACTTTGGATATACACATTGATAGCTCCATGCTAATCAATTAGAGAGCAGCTTCCTGGGTGCCCCTTGCTGCATTTACACTTGCTGTAGGTGCCCCCATTACAGTTTCTCTTATTAATATGTTTTCTGCAAAGCCTCTGCAAACTATTAATAGCAAAACGTCACTCAAAGAAAAGTGAGGGAGTTAATGTCTCTGCAAATTCTGTTTTAATGACCCTCTGCCAACTGGTACTCAAATGTATTTGAGCTCTTCAGTGATGCCAACTGTCAGGATTTAACAGTGAGATGCCTGTGTTTTTTTTTTTTTTCTCCTCATAACTGACATTTGCATGATCTCAATAATTATATGCAAATCTTACGTTTTCCCCTTCTTCTCACATAAGGCTCATGTTACTTGTCAACTGCACAGCTGTCTTGTAAGCCAATGCCTGTGGGTTCCACAGATTTGGTTGTATTTCCATCTATTATAGAGTTTCATTGTTTTATGCATTAACGTCAGCATGGAGCAAATTAGCATCTAAATTACAGCTCCCTGTTCATTTATTGGACATACAATCTCAGTAACTTCTAAACAAACTTTTATATTTGAGCCTGCTCATTGTAATGAGATGTATTGAAGTATGTGATTTTTCAGGGCCCTTTCATTATATTCTGTGGTTTGAAAAAAATTGGCGATGTTAACTTTCAGCTGGTGAGAATTCTCACAATGGGTGACAACTTTGTAGTTTCTTAAAGTTGGAGCAAAGTAAATTGCATACTTTAGTGATGCAGCTCCTATATCACTACAGAAAGGGTGGAATATGTGGGGAAAGAGATGAGCTCTATTTCTTTTCTGTTTCAGCACTGACACTTGAAGAGGCAAATGTCATTTTAATCTTAGATGATTATGAATCCATGTATCCCAATGATATGAGCTTCAACCAAATACAGTAAGGAATAAATTGCATTATGTGACCCATTTACTCCCATTTTTTCCTTTGTGATAAAAGTGCTATCTAAACCACCCTCCCACTTCCAAATAGGTTGAATACTCACCAAGTGTGACATGTATGATAACAAATTTAATACTAAATTGTGTACTACTGAATTTGTTTCCTGTTTAAAAATTATGGCACAGGCTATTTTCTTCTCACTTGGTAATTTAACACTCTACAATGATATAGAACTTGGAGATTCTCACAAGGATGGAAGTAAAACAAAAAATCTGCTAAATGCAAGAATCATATACTTGTAGAGTTGAACAGGACCCTAGCAATCACTGGTCCAGTCTTCTCATTTTACAGACGAGTTTATGCTAAGTGTACACTTGTCACAAAGATTAGAAATGCACATCAGGATAGTACTACCTCTCCTGTAATTCCTACAAACTATTACCCAGAGCCTCTGGTAAAGAGATAAGAAATGAATGTCATTAATTTACCACTGCAGAGACCAGAAGCAACACACTGAAATCAAAGTGCCTTGTTGATCAAGCTAAAGATGCAAGGACAGAATAGGCTGTGCTTTCACATTTGCAAATTATATTAGTTGAAGCTATTGAAAGGCAGGCATTGCAGCATCTTTGAAGCATAAATGGATTCATCTTCCCCAATACCGTGGCAACCAGAACACTTACCATCAACTCTAATTCGTTTTCATTATGTTCATCATGTGCCTTGTTTACATCTTTTACATTTTGATTACTGGTTTCCAAGTCTTCCTTGTCCTCATGAGAACAAACGATTGTTGGAATATAGGTATCTGAAAAGTTAATAAAATTGTACCTATATAAAATTGTTTTAATTGTAGGCTTTAACAAAAGAGACAAATTTGGTTTAAAAATTATATAAAAATATTACCTGTCATCTTTGTATTCTCAAAGTTATTCTCTTCTGATGTTATTGCTGATTCTTCTTTACTGTTAAATTTAAAACAAAATGTTATGGATTTTTCTGGGGCTATATCTTCTAAGTATTTTTATGCAGGAGGAAATTCAAAGCAATAACAAGTCAAATAAACATTGCATAATCTTTCATATGTTCTTGTATTATTTTGTATATTTTTAAATAAAATTGATCTTTTAGAATGATGCAATAGCTGTAGAAATATTTAAAAATAATTCACACAATAACATATTTCTAAACCAGATCACGTTGCTCACATTAAAACTTATATAACTACAGTAAAAATACATGTAAATGCAGACTATTCCATCATTCATGAATTTAATGTTTGCAAGTAAGAACAATTTTCTCTTGGTTTAAAAGATAAAGTTTTATGAACTGATAGTCCATTTGTGGTCATGGAAATTGTTTTTTAATGTTTCAAATATTAATTTTTTATCTTCTATTTTACTTAAAATTCTTTCAGTTGAACTGATATAACATTAACTCTCTCTCCAGAAAAGAAGGAAAAACAAAAACAAAAAAAAAAACAGGCTAACTAAAAACAGAAAGGCAGCTAAATTTACACTCAGTTATAAGAATTTCTATATGTATTGGCACAGTCAATTTTATAACCAAGACATCATATAGCTTATATGCAAACATATACTTTCTTTCTTTAAGATGATTCAGGTGACATTCTCTTTTCTAGTGTACTCTTCATATCGATTGAAACAGATAAATACCTTTTTCTTTCAAATGTAATCTATTTGTAGGTGTATTTGTGGAGTCATTAAAATTTAGATTTGTTCATAGACAGTCAGTAGGAAAAATATTGTTAGTCAAAAACCCCACTTTATGTATAGTTATGTAACAAGTCAATTTCTCAGAAATATTTGACCCACGATCCACATTTTCTTGTATTGTCTCAGCTGAATTTTCCTCTAGTGACTTTCCTCAATGACTTTTCTGCAACAAAGGAAATCTGGAAAGTTGGCAGTGACTGATAAATTTGTACAATAGGGTCTAGTCTTCATTGTCTAAGAAATTTTGATCCAAATCCCAGAAAAGCTAATTTTATTTCAACAAATCATGAGAAAACTAAAAATTATTCCATCCTGATTGTAAGAAGGTAATTCTGTTTTGTATGTATTTCTGATGCTTAATTTTAGCTTTACTAAAAACACTTGGCATCTTTGGTGGACTCATAAATGAAAATAATTATATGAATATAATTTCTTTAAAAAATACAGTTTACATAATTGATACTGATATAATATATAAATCGACATTTTTAATGAGGTCAAAAGCGATGCAAAGATTTATTTTTATGGATTCCAATGCAAGCTGACACACCTTTCTTTCTCCATGCACATAATATTTATGTGCTTAAAAATATATAAACAATTAAACAGCATTTAATTGTTCCTGTTTCTTCTGTATTCTCATAACAATACTGAAAATTCTATTTGTAGAAGAGTAACAATTCATTGAAAATTTTTGTTTCACCTAGCCAAAATGCTATCAATCATTCTTCCAATTTTTGGCTAAAATACTTTAATTTTCAAAGAATGATGGAGTCAAAAGGACAAGAACCTGCTTTAACTCATTTGGGGAACAAATAATTAAGTACATTGTTATGTTTCTCTGTATAAAAACATGTAAATACAGAAATACAGGAGAAAATGCTAGATTCAGGAATAAGTACAAAGAAGAAATATAGAAATAAATGTAATTTAAATATATTCAATATCTATAAACAAAAACTAATAGAAAATTAGCAAAATTTTATAGAGAAAATAATAAAATTGTATCAAGAAATATAAGGAAGAACAAGAAAAATTGAGAAATATACTATGTTCATAGATAAGAAGAAAAAATATTATGAAGATATCAATTCTCTCACAAATCGATGTACAGATTAAATTCAATTCTAATCAAAACTCCAAAACATTTTTTTCACAGAATTTGAAAATATGATTCTAAACAAAATAATAATAGACTGATGATAACTGGAATATTTCTGAGAAATAGTAGGTAGTAGAAAACTGCTTTATCTGACTTCAAATGTTCTTATGAAGATTTTGTTATTAAGACAGTATTATATTGGTAGAGGAACAGACTAACTAATGAGGCAAAATTGAGCACTTAGTAACAGAATCACATATATCTAGAATATATATAACAAACACAACATGTAAGACAATAGGAAAATAAGGTACTTTTCAGTAAATGGAGAAAGGGAAAATGGCGACCAGTTGGATCAAGATCTTAAATATTTTTTTAAAAACCTTGAAATTATTTGTAGAAAACATATGTGAATATCTTTTAGACCTCAGAGTAGGAAATATTTTCTTAAATAAGTAAAATGAAAACATAGACTATTAAAAAATTTGTCAATTTAACTTTATTAAAATTTGAAAGTTTGTTATACCCATTTACTAGATAAAATGTAAAAAGTCTATTATACCAAGTGGTGGTAATGGCTTGGAGTCACAGGCTTTCTTATATATTGCTGATGGGAGAATAAAGAGGTAAAACTATTTTGGAACACAATTTGACTGACATCATCTCCTAAAACTTAACATTCACATAATCTATGACCACTACTTCTACTCTCAGGTATATACCCAAGAGTAACTGTTGCACGTACTACCTAAGACACCTACAGGTGTTTAGTATTTTTCTGTTTGTAGTGGCATCATTATCAACTGTATAAATCTTGCAACAATGCAAGTTCCTATCAACAGAAGGGTAGATACAAAACTGTGGAATATCACAAAAAGCACTCAAAATAAATAAACCACAGAGACATACAACATGGTTAAATCTTAACAATATAATATTAAATGAACAGTTCCAACATATTACATCGGAGAAAATTCTTTTTCTTAAGCAAAAACCTACCCAAATGACAAATGGATGATTGATCAATTGATAGATAAATTCATATAGATTAACACATAATTTTACAATAAAAAGTTTATAAAAAGAGCTTGATTTTCAAGATTATGATTACATTAGGTGAGGCAAGTTAGGGAGAAGGAATCAAGTTAGGGAGAAATGAAATGATTAGAAGTCAGTCCTTTTTTTGGGTCCCTGTTTTGCAGGTACTTATCACATTATTTAAAATATCTAAATAGTTCAATTCTAATTTCAGATAATTTATGAAGATACATGACTTGCCCTCTCGCCTAGATTAGAGGATGCCTATAAATAAAATCCCACTCTGAAATTCAAAATATCAATCTTAAAACCAAAGACATCCACAGAGTTTATTTAAACAGCTTTTAAAATTTTGAAGGAAAAGATGAAGAACTTGGTGGTTGATGATGATAGGGCCCAGAACTAAAATAGTTGTTATATAAATAAAATTTATTTCTGAATATTTCTCATCTCCTTTTTATGTTCCTTGAGTACTTTTTGATTAGAGGAGTTTTTTATCCTTATTCCCAGCAGCTAACACAGTTTCTGACACGTTACATTGGCATAACAAGTGCTGTTGAATAAATGCACAGCATCCTATCTACTATCTAATTTTCTTCTCCTCTCTACCTCTTGCCAACATTACTGTGGCATTGTTCTTCTCTTCTTCTTTTGTTTTTGTTTGTTTGTTTTTTTGACTTGGAGTTTCACTCTGTCACCCAGACTGGAGTGCAGTGTCACACTCATGGCCATACCAGCATCAATCTGCTGGGCTCCAGTGATCCTTCTACCTCAGCCTTCCAAGTAGCTGGAATTACAGGCATGCACTATCATGCCTGGCTGATTTTTGTTTTTATTGTAGAGATGAGGTCTCGCCAAATTGCCCGGGCTGGTCTTGAACCCGCAGGCTCAGACAATCCACTTGCCTCGGCCTCCCAAAGTGCTAGGATTACAGGCTGAGCCACTGAGCCCATTGTTCTCTTCTTCTTTCCTCATTTAAATTTAATTTCAGAAAAGGATCTAATGTTTTAAAACATGTATATTTTTGTACGTCTTTGAAGACTTAAAGTATCACCCCTTCCAAAGTGCAGGATTTGATTCTGGGGTCAATAATGAGCCAAAATTTAAACATAATTTTAAAATTCTTATAAATTTATAAATTAAGGAGTCAAAAGATATTAATTTTGTGAAGCTGTAGTTCATTCCAGTGTACTTTAAATTGTATAAGATATTCACCTACACTATTTAATTATGAGATGGGTTTTTCGTTCTTCTAATAAATATTTTTCAAATACCCTGCCATATGCCATGAATTATTATAAGCCCTGGGAAATAAAAGATAATCCCTAGTCTCTTACCTCAAGGAAAATATCATATGTTGGAAACAGACACATTAACAGGTACTCATAACTATTGTGCTAAGTGATAAATATTACAATAAATAATGGGATATGATAGATACTCTCTCAGAGATAAGAAAAGAAGACTAATATGAAGAGGAGATTGTTTGGGAATCAGGAAGTTTTTCTTAAAAAAAGTAACATTCTGAGTTAGATTTTAGCGATAACGTGGAGTTTCCCAATTAAAGAAGAATGGTATTATAGACAGAGGGAACATAGGTCGTCAAAGATGAGCATAAAAGAAAAGGTATCCAGAAACAATGAAGTATTCACAAGGTTGGACTCTATTTAGGGAAAGAATGCCAAGGGGCAGAACTAGTGATAGTTTGATTCAGACTATAAATGGCTTAGTGTACCAGGCAAAATGTAGCTGAATACTTCAAGTACTTCTTAACCAGTGGAAGGGGGTAGGATCAAATGGAAGAGAGACATGGTCAGATTGATGTTAAGGGGTATGTATCTGGAGAGAATGTAAAGGACAGCCTGGATAGGATGAGCCACCAAGGAGCAGGAAGACTAGTCACGAGGCTCCTGCAACATCCCAGGCACAAAATGATGAGGGTTAAAGGTGATGGTAATGGTGAAAGAGGAGAAGACTATTTGAGTTATAATTTTTGATGTAGCATCAGCATAATTTGATCAATTTCCTATATACAGATTTTTTTTTAATGACTTTCTCCACCTAACCTTAGTTGCATTCATGAGAATTAGAAATCTACAGGGTTGCCTCTTCCAAGACCTAAGCCAGAGTCAGTTAAGTCTGGTGGTTAACTGAGGGCTCCATCACAAAAAGTCAGCAAGGTCTTGAATTAGCTTGCAGGCCAGTTCTGACGTTTTCTGGGCTAGGTGACTGGCTTCTCAGTGCTCACGCAAACACCTTTTTCAGCCTTCCCCCCTAATCTCTGGTACACATGCTTAGACAGTAGACCAGAAAGTTATGTCTTGGTTCCTGATTTTTGTTTTAACCCTTCACTGTGCAAAATAAAATGGTGCTCATTCACACTTTGTTCATCTATGTCCACAGTATTCTAAGTAGTTCTTAAGAATGTTCATTTTTAAGTAGAACCTCTGTTAAGTGAGGTACACTAGTGCTTGTCTAACTACATGTATAACAAAAGGCTGCAGGCAGACACTCTAAGACTCCAGGAACATGGTGCAGGAAGTGCCTCTTTATGCCTCAAACTTTTCAGCAAGTCATACCCAATAATGCTGAGGACAGCTGAAAACAATTGTGTATGTATCTCTTAGGTATCCAGAAACGAAGAAACTCATTGCAGAACAAACCAATCATCCTGCATGCCACACAGAATAAAACAATAAAGCATTGCTGGAGTTGAAATTGAAAGGCATTATCAACCTACCTAATAAAATAAATAAGCAACAATAATTTATGTTTTTAAGTCATTGTGAGTTTTACGCTTTACCTTTGAGCCCCATGTAACTTACAGAAAATTTACTTTACTTTGTATGCCAAATTCTTTCAGAGTTGTAAGGGACCTCAAAGTCATATAGTTCCATTCCATCATTATATAGAGAATAAAACAAAATACAAAAAATAAACAAACAAACAAAAAAAACCCTAAACCCAGTTAAACAATATGGCAGAAGTCACTTAAGCTAACTAGTGGCAAAGCTATCACTAGATCCAAGTTTCTTAGTCAAAATGCCAGTGTTCTTTCCATGAATGGTCAATCCATGGTAAAAATAAATAAATAAAATACCTGCAAATCTCAATCTTTCCTGTTATTTAACACTTACTAAGCCAATTACTCACCATGTGCCTTAGACAAGATATTTAATGAACCTCTGTGCCTCATTTTTATCCAAACTATTGCCTACTATTTGTGTACAGTAAGTATTTAGCATCATTTTCCAACACATGGAAGCATTCAATAACATTCTTATTAGTAGTAGTGAAATATAGTAAACAACACACTGATCATTAATTCTACATTACAAAAATAAGTTCCCATGTTTCTTTGACTTGGAATTTTGTCTAATTTTTTAATGTTTGCCATAGTCTCTTATATATTCAATTTGCAAACTACTTTTAAGAGTAAAATTTGTAGGCCATGATAGCAAATTATTTTAAGGCCATCCTTCAAAGAAAAATCAGTAAATCTTCAGTGAAAGTAACCTTTTATTTAAAAGTGCCCTCTTTAAATACAGTGTGCACTGGCATGCTAATTCACACCTTCTTTTATTACTCAACTGATTTCCTGTGTCAAGGTTTAGACATCATGTTAATATTACTGCAGTTTCTGGGTATGTTGCACTTCTGCTTTTGGGGTTATGGTCAATTTTAACACTGTCAAAATATAGTTGTTTTTAGTATAAGTAATAATGTGTTTTTTCATGAGGTCCTGTAATGCCATTGTACTAAAATCCCATATGTCTCTTAAAATATGAGTGAAACCTTTCAGAGACCTGTGCCACAAAATCTAAGTCTTAAGTGATGGAATTACCCAACAAGTTAGGGTGACTGGGAGGATTCGGTTGTAAGCAGCAACGTGTAACTCTACTCCAAGAAGAATTAAAATATTGTTATAAAGAGGGATCATTTCCAAGGTGAGTCAGGACTGTTGTATTTGTGTTTCCTTAACACTGCCTGAGAGTGTTCAAAATTGTCTCAAGAGGACCAAAATTGGAATTCTTGAGCATTATTTCTCATTCTATGATAAACAACTAAAAATAAATATGAAACTACTCAAGAAATTCAGACTAATCCTCTTTGTTCATAGCTTGTGATCTCATTTGATTTCTTTCACCCTCCTGCTCCCCAAGAAAAAAAGAAAAATAAATAATCTTCTAAATCAGAAATAATATGAACCTCCTTTGAGATATTTTGAAGTCACTCAAGAACAGCATATCATCACTGTCACTAAATGGATACATACAGAAATACTGAACACGTTTCCTTAAGGTAAATGATTACATAGATTATTACTTACTGTTTCTTTTTATAACCATATATTGCTGCTTCCCTAAAATTGGCTTTCTAGCATTCTGACAATTCATAGCCATAGGAGAAAGGGGGAAGTAAAGACTTGTACTTAACAAGAGGTAAAGTTCATAATATGTTAACAACTACTACAGCTTAATATTTTCTCCTCTGGTGTTATAATACCAGTAGTATTTTATTTATCAGTAATAAACCGAAAACAGAAGAGAAATATTTGATCAAAAGAGAGATAATTAGAGAGGTAGATGTCTAAATGTTAATAGAAGTGTCTAAAGAAAAAAAATTAAAGCTTTATACAGAAGAAACTAAGAATGAGAAGATGCCTTAGGTTCTTGATGATAATGCCAGAAAGGAAAACAAAATAAATATAGTTGGGCATTATTAACAGACATTGAAAGAAGCAAGAAATAATCTTTTTTTATATACATATTTTTTATTTTAAAATTGTGGGGTACAGTTAAGGGTTAGGTATACAAATAATCATTGTGAAAAAAAGATGGTTCCGATTAAGATGGTGCAACATATGTGGAACTGTGAGATACTCTGAATGTAAGTTCCCCAAAAAGTCTCTTGCCCCCCACTCCCTACCCCCAGCCCACAGCTGGACACATTGGTTTGAGGCTCAGGGATCCCTGGTTCCACGCAGGGCCAGTTATTGTGTCCTGGGCTGCTCCCTCATGGGTGGGAAGGCTCGGGCCTCAGCTCCCTCCCTGCTGCATCAAGCCCAGACACAGCCTCCGGTCGCCCTGAGAGGCTCTAGGCACCTGCCCCTCGGAGAGACCCATTCCATTTCTGACTGAAGTATGCTGGTGGTGGCGTGGGGCTACTTTCGCCGCTCACCTCCTGCCCTTTGGAGTTTCAGGGTCCTGAAACCTGGAGCTCTGGAGCCCTGAGTGGAGCACCCAGCCATACAGCTGAACCCCGGGAGGCTCACACTATCACGCTATCACAGACCATTGTAGTCGATTGCCCAGGGACCCAAAGAGCAGAAAAAAGGGATACTATCACTTTGGCCACTCTCCAGGTAGAGACTCGTGTTGCCCCACCCACCTACAAGCAGTCTCCACCTGGGTTCCCAAGGTAATGTCACTAAACAGAAGACAAAGCCACTCCCCTCAGAACTAAGCAGCAGACGTCTCAGGATACAGATCAAAGGAAAGAAGGAGGGAGAGAGAAATCTACACAAATGAAGAGAAACCAAAAGAAAAATATGGGTCTCTCCCAGACCCCTGGGAAGGCAGACACTGAGAAAACTGACTTTGGAATGCAAACAATGAAGAGCCCCCAAAATGGCTGGCTTCAAACTACAAATCTAGATATCAAGACAATAATGGAGAGATTAAAAAGAATTGAGGAGAGTCAAGAAGAAACTAGGAAGGAGCTGATAACTGAGATAACAGCAATAAAATACTGTGAATGAAATAAATAACAGAATAACAAGCATGGAAAGCAGAATTGCCGAAGCAGAAGAAAGAATCTCGGAGCTTGAGGATCAAAATATAGAACTAATGCAAACTGTTAAAAACACAGAAACCAAACTCAAAAAGGCAGAACAAAACGAGACGAGGGATTACTTCAAGACCCGAACCTAAGATTAATTGAACTTCCAGAAGCAGAAATAGAGACAGAGTCCACACTGGAACAAACCTTTCATGAGATCATTCAGGAAACTTCCCCCATCTAATCAGTGATGCAAAAATTCAAACACAAGAGATTCAGAGAAACCCTGCAAGACCTCAAATGAGGAGACCAACTCCTAGACACATAATAGTTTGCCTAAACAAAGTAGGTATAAAAGAAAAAGTCCTAAAGGCAGCAAGAGAAAAAGGTCAGATAACCTACCACGGAAGACCAATTAGAATAGCAGTAGATTTATCTACAGAAACCCTGCAGGCTAGGAGAGCTTGGAGCCGTATCTTCAAGTCCTAAAAGATAAACAATTTCAACCAAGGATAACCTACCCAGCCAAGTTAAGCTTCATCAGTGAGGGAGAAGTAAAATCTTTCCAGATATCCAATCTCTAAGAACCTATGCTGTCACCAGACCACCTCTACATGAAATACTTAAGAAAGTACTAAACACAGAAGAAAAGGAAAAAGAACAATGTTCTTCACAAGAGTACAGGAAAAAGAATAAAACACACATGAACCATCCCCAAAACCAAAAGAAAGACAAAAAACCAAGTGGAAGAACAACTCTACAAGAACTCTATGACAGGGACGAACTCTCACTTCTCAATAATTAGCCTGAACGTGAATGGACTAAATGCACTACTGAAAAGACATAGAATGGCAAAATGGATAAAATACCATCAGGCAACAATATACTGCCTTCAAGAGACCCATCTCACTAGAAAGGACAAGCACAGACTCAAAGTAAGAGGATGGGAAATTTCCAGGCGAATGGAACACAAAAGAAAGGAGGAGTTGCAATCCTAATTTCCG
>CAUYQG010162246.1:0-16672 GCA_963574415.1 Tarsius wallacei
TGAGTGGATTGCCTGAGCCCGCGGGTTTGAGACCCGCCTGGGCAACTTGGCATAGACCTCATCTCTACAATAAATCAAAAAATTAGCCTGGCGTGGTAGCGTGCTTCTGTAGTTCCAGCTACTTGGAAGGCTGAGGCGGAAGGATCGCCGGAGCCCAGCAGGTCGAGGCTGTGGTGGCCGGGAGCGGCCACTGCACTCCAGTCTGGGCGATGGAGTGAGACTCCAACTCAAAAAAAAAAAAAAAAAAAAGAAATACAACCACTCTCAAAAATTCTTATAGGACCCCCAAACTGCAATTCTTATTCTGATATCACTGTACAGAATTCTACTATGTGTTTGTGCATACCAACGTAGATTTGCCATTCTACCATATAACATTGTATTATTTTTATATTTTTGTTATCATAAATGTTGTTGCTGTATCTGAAGTTTTTTGGTGATGACATGTTCCAGTTCTGTTGTATATATAGAAAGGTAATTGCTGCAACATATGTTTTGTTCATTATTAGCAAAAGGAGCCAGTTTTCCAAAGTTATTGAAGAATTTGGACCCCTAAACTAATACAAAAGAAATCAAGTTGTTCAAAATTCCCATCAACTTATGACCTTTTAATTTTTGCCTTTCTCATATATGTGTAATTTTGTTTTATTTTGACCTTAATTTGCATAAATACTGATGTCTAATATAATTAAACAATTTTCAATGTTTTTATTGGCTATTAATCATAAATTGCACACATTTTTGAGGTGACTGTTAATAGTGCTTGCAATTTTAAAAAATTCTATTGTCTGCCTTTTTCTTACTGATTATTATATACACATATGTATATACACACATGCACACACACACACACAAACATAATCTGTTTTTGGGGGGTTTTTTTGAATCAGGGTTTTTTTGAGTCAGTGGCACACTCATGGCCACCGTAGCCTTGACCTGCTGGGCTCAGGCCATTCCTCTGCCTCAGCCTTCCAAGTAACTGGAAACTACAGAAGTGTTCCATCGCATCTGGTCTATTCTTATTTATTTACTCATTTTTAATTGTTGAGATGAGGTGTTGCCAAGTTGCCCAGGCTGGTCTGGAACCCATGGACACAGATAATTCTCTCACCCCGACCTCCCCCCACATAAAATCTTACTATGTCTCTTGTCCTATATGACTTAAGGATATCCTGGCTATTTAAATTTTCCTTTAATTTTCTTGGCATTCATGTTTCCCAAATATTTATATAATTGACCCTGAGTTATTTGGTGAAAATAATCAAAATTTTAAATTTCATTCTGTCTTGATCACTTTTGTCATAAACTGGGTGATCATATATTTGTGGTTAGTGTTGATATCTCTATTTTTTTATCTTTTGAATTTTTTGTTAGTTTTATCCTTTTTATTTTTTTATTTTTTTATTTTTATTTTTTATTTTTTTTTGAGTTGGAGTCTCACTCTGTCACCCAGACTGGAGTGCAGTGGCCGCTCCTGGCCACCGCAGCCTTGACCTGCTGGGCTCCGGCGATCCTTCTGCCTCAGCCTTTCAAGTAGCTGGAACTACAGGCGCGTGCTACCACACCCAGCTGATTTTTTGATTAATGGTAGAGATGAGTTCTCGCCAAGTTGCCCAGGCGGGCTCAGGCAATCCACTCACCTCAGCCTCCCAAGGCGCGGGATTACAGGCTGAACCACCGAGCCCGGCTGTTTTATCCTTTTTAGACAATGTATTAGGCAATGTCAAGATAGCATTAGTATGATGACATGTTGTAATAATTACAGATTTTTAGACAAATTATGCTTTTTTGTGCTCTAATTTTCTAGTTTTATTTTTTTATCTTATTTAAGATTCTTTTTATATTCTTGATCCCTTGCAATTTCATATAAATGTTATTATTTCTTTGTTGAATTTTATAATCACAACCTGTTAAGATGTCAATCTGGACTGCATTGACTATAGACAAAAACTGGGTAGAAAATATATCTTTTACAATATTGAATTAATCAATTCATGAACAAAGTACATTGCATATATTCAAATATTTATTTAACTATTATCAGTAATGTAATGAAATTTAGTGCATAAAGTTCATATTTATCTTGTGAGTGTCCATTTTCTGGTGAAGGCCCTCTTCTCGGCTTGCACAGATAAATGAAAATGAAAATCATGATGAGATTCCATCTCCTGCCACTCAGAATGGTTATTGCTATCAAGTCAAAAAACAACAGGTATTGACAAGGTTGTGGAGACAAGGGAAGACTCATAAATTGTTGGTAGGAATGTAAGCTCATTCAGCCCTTGTGGACAGCAGTTTGCAGATTTCTCAAAGAGCTAAATATAAATTTTCCATTCAATCCTGCTTTCCTATTACTGAATATATAACCAAGGAAGCATAAATAGTTCTACCAAAAAGACATCTGCACTTGTATATTTATTGCAACACTATTCACAGTAGCAAAAACATAGAAGCAAAGTGGATGCGTGTCAATGGTGATACAGAAAATGTGGTACATATACACCATGGAATACTACGCAGCTATAAAAAAATAATAAAATCATGTTTTTTGTAGCAATGTGAATGCAGATCAATATCATCATTCTAAGTGAATTAACACAGAAACAGAAAACTGGATACCACATTTTCTCACTTATAAGTGGGAGCTAAATAATGGGTACACATAGACATAAGGATAGGAAAAATAGACAATGGAAACTCCTAAAGTGAGGAGGGAGGAAAGAGGTAAGGGTTGAAAAACCAACCATTGGGTGCCATGTTCATTATCTGGGTGATGGGCTCAATAGATGCTCAAACCTTACTATCACGCAAAATACCTATGAAAAAGACCTTCACATGTATCCCTTGAGTCTAAACAGCTGACCAACCGAAACCTTGGTAACATATCATTCTTAGCCTGGGCAGAGCTGCAGGCTCAGGCTTCTGCCTCCACTCCCACCACCAGAAGCTTGTGCCAAGGGGGTGCTTTCCTGGCCTGTAACTTCTTGTAGGAGGGCAGAGGTTAAGCGTAGGGACCTGTGTGGCCCCCATAGCAAGGGGATGTTCAAATAAATTTTTAGTAAATCTCTTGTCTTCTAGGTCAATTCCGTGGTATTCCTAAAAAAATAAATCTTCATTTTATAAGCATGTATTAAACATATATTAAATTTGAGAGAGAGAGAGAGAGAGAGAAAGAGAAAATGCTCTAGTCTATCTTTTTATAAGGACACTGCTTCCATTGTGTGCTCCACCCTCATAGCCTCATTTAAACTTAGTCATCTATCAAAGGCCTCACCTCCTAATAACATCCCATTAAGGGATAGAGTTTTAACATATAAATGATGAGAAGGCACAAGCATGCAGTTCATAACAATGTGTGACATTACAAAAGGTGAAAATTTCTTATTATGCAAGCACAAAGAATTTATCATAAAAAAATAAAGAATACCGTATTAAAATTAAGAAATTCTGTTTCTAAAAAGACTCCAGAAAGAGAGTGGAAGTATTTGTAAAAATACATCTGAAAAAGAATGTGTATATGGTATATAGAGAGCAATATTAAATAATAATAAACACGTATGACCTACTTAAAAAAACAGGAAAAAGACTTAAATAAGCACTTTGCCAAAAAAAAATGAGTATCTAAAAGACCAATAAGCACATTTATAAAGTTGTTCAACTTCATTAATTCTTAGGGGTGCAGTGCTACAAAATAATTACCAGAAAGTTTAAAATGCAAAAGACCGATGTTACTAATATTAGCTAAATTACAGAGTGACTGGGATTCACATTCATTGCTGATGAGAGTTAAATTGCTGCAACACTCTGAAAAACTCTTTGATAGTGTCTACTTCAATCAATATTAGCATAATCTATGACCTAGCAATTTCACTTCCCTACATAAATGATTATAAATTTTCACTAAGACAAATTTACCATGTCTGAAGCAGCCTTATTCATAAATATGTAAACAAAAATATGCACAATTACCCTTCCTATCCTTCAATGGTTAAATAAACACTGATATATTTCTACTACAAAATGATAAATATCAATGGCAATAATTACATGTACCTATATAAAGTAACGTCAATGAACTTTAAAAAAACATTATTATTAAGTGAAAATAGCTACAAAAATATGTACACATTATATTTATAAACATTTCAAAACAAGCAGGAATAATCTGTTTCTAAAAGTCAAATTATGGTGTAGTAGTGACTGAAATGGACAAAATGAGTGCTTCTGAGGTTCTGGTAGCATTAATGTTGTGTCTCTTGATCTAAGTGTTTATCCCATGATGTGTTCATTTTGTAGTAATGCATACACTGTACAAACTCTTTCATATAAGATACCTCAACTGAATTGGAACATAAGTAAACACATAATAACACTGAAAATAACAACATAAACAATATTACACTGTATGAATTTTCTAGCATCAAATTCATGTCAAGATCCCAGAATGTCATCTAATCTTTTACTGTGTCAGTTGTTGGTATGCAGTGACTCTTCCGTCAAACACTTTTTCCAAGTACAATTTATGCTTCTTTTGGAAGCAAAAATATGCAGGAGTTTGCCGGCAGAAACTCAAAAGCACCTAGAAAATAACCAAAACAGATATGTGAGCAAGCAGCTCAAGTATATTTGCAGCATCTTTGCTGCACAAATGACTTATTTTTACACCAACTTCTAAGTTACATTAAATAACCTACAGTTAGCTTACTTCAGTGCTTTTTCATTCCATTATGCTGTCAATCAAAACCAGAAAACCTAATAATAAGCAATGAAAAGCATATGAACACATAAAGACCTATATATTTAGAAGTCAGAGCAAAAATAGGTATAAGCACAGTCAATCCCTCACACTCTCCCTACACACACATACATAAAAAGCAAGAACAAGGGAACTTCATGACTATTGCCATAGAAGTTTTAATGTATTTTTTGTGGTTTATTTCTTCTTGTATGTTATTTGAAGATGTTCTTATTGGAATAGATCATTACTGAACTCCATGTGATTTAGAAAGATAACGTTTCTATATTAGTTGAGGATCATTTACAACAACATAATTTTGATGAAAAGATATGGAACAGCATTAGAGATAGTAGGAAAAATGACCAATATAGAATTTTTCTTTTCATTACAATTCTAGAATAATCCACTTCTGATTTTCAATTAGTGCCAGAATATCACTCAGAACCACCTATGATTCAGGTCTTTTTTTTTTTTTTTTTCTTTCATTCCTGGTCAAAACAATTAAGTTTGAAATGATTAGTATGAACTGAGAGAGAATGAGTAGAAGAAGGAACAGTAGACTTGTAAGAGGCATATTCATAGGACTACAGTACATTCCCGGTATATGTTACATCCAAACTACATCCAACTTCTAATGAAATGCTGAAGGAGAAACCCTCCTTTGTAGCTAGGAAGATTAGATGGCATTATCCTGTTCATGAGCACTGAGAAGTCACCAAACATGTGACAGCCAAATGTTCAGTTTCAACTGGAGCCCTTTGGCATTAAAATTAACTTTTTCTTAAATGTCTAATATTGATTACCTAAGGTAATCTTAGCTTTGGTCCAAAAATCTCCCATTAGAATTTGTTTAGCCTTCACAGAGGACCTAGAATTGCAACTGGCTCTTAATTTTCTCTACTGAATCAAGGCAATAAAATTGTAGAGAAGGATGAGCGGGAGGACAGCTCTCTCCACTTAGGCTCCATCTCAAAACTCATGTTTTAAATGAACTGCTTTCATGGTTACTCACAATTTCTTGTGCTTCACATCTTTAAAATAATGCCATTGTAATTGAAATAATATTCTCTGTTACCTTCAGAAGGCTAAAATTTTTTGTGATATGGATCCAGAAAATCTGTCTCATGCCTGAGGCAGTATTTTTTTTGTCCTTCATGTGAAAGCAAACTATTTTTTTTGTTTATTAAAATAGGGGGAAAGAGACATCAATATTAACTGCTGGATATTTGATACCAGTAACTGGATTGCTTTGTTCCACCTAGAAGAAGATATCTGTGAAAACATATGTAATTGGGTAACAGAGACTTTGTTATCCATGCATCTCTCTATATTTGATAATGCCACCGACACCACCATAACACACACACACATACACACACACATACACACACACACACACACACACACACACCTGATGTTTGTGATTCATTTTTCAGACAAGAAGGAGAAATGCCATTGATTTCTACTGACCCCTGTATATCAAAATAGTTAAGCCTTACTTCCTAATTCATGGCTGGGGAGTATAAGGAGTCATTTGGGTTTATCACTTGACACATGTTTCTCTGTGCGTTAGTCCAACTTAGCATCTCAGGCCCTTAATATTGGCATTATATTAGAGCCAGTTTTCAAGATTTCTTTTCAAGAATCATCAATAATAGTCCTATCCTTAAAACATAATTATACAGGTAAATACTCAAATTTGAAGATTATAAGGAATGTAGATTATGTACTTCAATGGATACAGCATAGTTACTTTTCAACTGACTCTTGTTAGAAAATTAGCAAGTGGTTGTTACACTGTCAATCTAATAATGGTGGTAAACTTTACCCTACAAGCTGCACCTAATTTTATGACTTTTGTGCAATTACATCTTTATTGGATCAGAGCTAGTCACTTACAAATGATCTGTTGTTTTTACACTACAACAGCAGCATTGAGTAATTGTGAGAGAGGCCATTTGGCCCACATAGCCTAAAATATTCACCATCCAATCTGTAGAGAAAGATTTTGGTGGGCCTTGCACTAAATAGTTAACTGGAATTATAATACCCTTAACAGCTATATATTTTCTTTGTATAAACTAAACAGGGTTTTATTGTTTCTACCTGTTTACTACCCAGATGCTTAGTTATTACACCTAGCAAGGAATTTCTATGATATGTGTCAACATTCTTCAAATGCACCTTATACTAATGCACTGATGGGGAAATAGTAATATATATATATATATATATATTTTTTTTTCGGTTCACTATAGATTATTCTGATTTAGTGTTTTTGCTAATTTATATAATTTCTTTCGCTAGAGTCACAAATGACAATTGTGAGAATTTTTGGAAGACCATAGACCATTTGCAGGTAGCTGCTTATTAAGCTTGCCTTACTGTTAAGTATAAGAACGATAATTATTTAGGTGGCTAAATGCTCCAGTTAGTTTCTGCCATCCTATGGCACTTTATTTCCACTGAATTTAGAAAGTTTGTTTCAATTTTCTTCTCCAGACCACACTCTCTGAGATTCTCATTACACCAAAATCTGACAGACATACTAGTCAGGAAAACATATGATACCTTTGCACATGGTGTTACAGATGTGGTGTGTGTGTGTGTGTGTGAGAGAGAGAGAGAGAGAGAGAGAATATGAAAAGGTTGCCAAAGATATTTCTGTTACTAAATTCATCAAATTTTCTTGTTCATTACCTACTTGAATTCTTAGCAATAAAGGATGCAAGGATGCATTTATGGAGAACACTAATTACCACACAATGTCTCATTCTTTTAGTCCAGAAAATCTAGGCCCCAGTCCTGTTAGTTATATCTCCAAATATCTACATAATCTGACTGCGTCTATCAAATTAATTTACCATCACTCTAATCTAAGTCATTATCATCTCTTCCTTTAAAAATAATACAATTGTTCACTTTGTTTACTTGTGAAATGCACAGGTGTAGCCTGAGTCTTCTTTTCCAAGTAGATACTGATAATTTTATATACTTGTTTATAATTTTCTAATGGATTTCCATTGTTCTTGAGGTAACATCCAAACTCTTCAGAATGACTTGAAAGGTTCTCCAAGAGTTAGCTCCTATCATACAATCTTATTATCTGTCACTCTTCCTCTAGTTCAATCATCATATATTTCATGCTGTCTCTTAGCCAAAAGCTGCAGACAAAATATTCCACCTGCCTAGAATACCCTTCTCTTCTTGTATTTTCCTTGCATCATATTCATTTTAATTACTTGTTGCTCAAGACATGCTAAAATGCATGTGTAAAGAAGAGAACTCTGCTGTAATATCAATCATATTGAAAATAACATATTCAGTATCTTAAGCTCCATGGGATTGGGAGCTTCCTTCCTCAGTCACACCAGGATAATTAGCTGCACAGAGTAGGTGCCACAATATGTGCATTCAATAGGATGTCTTTCCTCCTCAGTATCTTACATTATGTTTCACTCACGTATTAAGCCTTGAAGTTAACTTTATTATAAATGTAATATGTAAAGATTCAAGTACTCCCCCATGGATTAACTAGCTTATACATTTTAACAACTGAGCTCTGATCTCTTTAAAATAAGTTAATTAGATATTTTCTTTTCTTACTCTTTACTATAATGTTTTGAAAATATTGACGTGTTTTTAATACTGTTTTAATAAATTAGTTGGTATAAAATAATTCCTTAAACTAGAGATACAATCACAGGTTCAGACAGCACAGCTACTCATATCAAAAATTTCACGGGTACAGCTGGGAGCGGTCAAAGTTCTCTAATAAATATTCTGAAAACACACCTATGTACTCAAGTAAGAGACAGTGAAAAATAAGACTAATACCATAAGCCTAGAGAATGTCGCTTCTTTTTCTGTAACCAAGACATAAGATTATGAAGTTAACATGCAAGACACACTCCTCCCATGGGCAAACTAAGATTACGACAGAAAAACAAATCATTATAGAATTTCATAGCACAACCAAATACTTACTGTGTTTTAATAGTCATTTTGCTTAGCTATAACAATAGAAAGGTAGGTACTGGTTGATACCAAATTCCCAGTGAATATCACTTCCTCTTCAATTCAATAAAATATATATATATATATATATATATATATATATATATATAAATTAAGAGCATTTGGAAAACTTTAATATGTTCTTTTATGAATAAGCTTTGTATAAATTGCATTTCTCTGTTTGCTGTTACAAATAAATTACTTGCTGTAATCTCATAAGTATTGGTTACAATGAATGTGTCAACATACCTTTGTTTAGATATATGGTTACAGATTAATCTGTAATTTTTTTTCCTGACCACTTTGCAAATATGTTGTTTTTCAGAACAAATTCTTATATGAAAATATATAGTCAAAGATAATTACCCCTATGTTCTAAGGACTGATTATTTGTGCCTTCCACCCCCAATTTATATGTTGAGGCCATCACCAGCAATGTGAAGATATTTGGAGGAGGGACATTTGAGAGCTGATTATGTTTAGATGACACCATGAATATGGGGCCCCATGATTAAATTAGTAACCTTGTAAGAAAGGAAGATCGGAGCTCTTTTTCTTTCTGCTACCATGTGAAGACAGAGAGAGAATGCAGCCATCTGCAAACCACAAAGGGAAGTCTCATCAGGAAATGAATCAGCTAGCTACTTAATTGTGTACTTTACACTCTCTAGAACTGTGAGAAATAAATGTCTGTTGTTTAAACCATTGTGTCTATGGGATTTTGTTATAACAGTCCCTGAAGACTAAGACACTCATGATAATAACTAATGTTTAAAAAGAAAAACTTGGTGGACAATTCACCATAGGAAAAATGGAAGAAAAGTAAAGAACAGAAAGGAAAATTCCTGTTATAATTAAACTTAAAGAATGATATATTCAATTAAAATTAAATTGATTAAATTTACCAGTAGTCTGTGTGTAGTAAAAACTTACATATGTATTAACAGAGTAGATCCAGTTTCTTTCAAGTTTCAAGTTAATGTTTTTTGACTATACACAGACCTAAAAAATAAAAGTCAACAACTGAAAGTATAAACAGAAAAAGGCATTTAACTACATTTTGATGGAGTTTAGATACAGAAAAAAATATTATTTGTGGCATAATTATTATGTATAATAAAACAAAGAAAATTTCACAAGAATTATGTAAAACAACAGTCAGATTGGTGTATAAGATAAAGACTGGAAATTTGAGTAAAATGTTGCCATCTTGTAATTTAATGTATATAGAGTTACAGTCATATTAATTTCCTTTTATATCAAGAAATCAAGTTGAGATCACAACATAAGAGGTTTAGTAGAAGCACAGATGTGCTATTTAATTGGTATGTTTTAATGACTGCTTTTTTTTTGAGGCATAGTTTCACTCTGTCACTCAGGTTGTGCAGTGGCACAATCATGGCTCACCATAGCCTTGAACTCCTGGGTTTAGGTAATCCTCTTGCCTCAGTCTCTCAAGTAGCTGGACTACAGGCAGGCATGCCCAGCTAATTCATTTTTATTTTTATTTTTGTAGAGATGAGTTCTCACTATGTTGCCCAGGCTGGTCTTAAACTCCTGGGCTCAAGCAATCCTCCCACCTCACCAGCCCAAAGTGCTGACAGTCATGAGCTTTGTGCCTGGCCACAATTTTTTTTGTATACGTAAGAAAGGATTTCAACTTCTCCTAAATTCTTTTCCATGTATCTACAGAACTCAAAACACCAAGGTTTCTGAGTCACAGCTCCATGACACTTTCAGTGAATCGCAGCCATGTACTCCAACTTTACATGTGTCCTTTGTGATGGAATGAAAATACTTACAGAGAGTAGCAAATACAGGTTCTAATCAGGAAGTGTATGAGTTCAATTGCATTTTCATTTCACATACAATATCTCTTTCTGTCATGTAAAGCTGTCTTGACAGGGCTGGATGGGGTGGCTCACGTTTATAATCCTAGCACTTTGGGAGGCCGAGGTGAGAGGATGGCCTGAGCCCAGGAATTCAAGACCAGCCTGGGCAACTTGGCAAGACCTCATCTCTACAATAAACCAACAAATATTAGCTGGGCTTGGTGGCACTTTCCTGTAGTTCCAACTACTTTGAAGGCCGGTTCTGAAGGATCGCCTGAACCCAGCAGGTTGAGGCTGCGGTGACTGGAAGCGTGCCACTGCACCCCAGCCTGGGCAACAGAGTGAGACTCTGACTCAATTAAAAAAAACATTAAAAAAAAAACTTCACAGAAGTTTTATCACACAAAAATTTCTGAATTGATACTACCTTAATTTGCAAGCTGAGGATTTAAAACTTACTGGAAAGACATGGGTTCAAGCCAGCTTCTTGGCAAATGTTTTTTCTGTTAAAATAAGAAAAAAAATGATGAAGTATGTAAAATTTCTCCTAAGCTTTCTGCTTTAGGCCCTAGGTTCTTTTTGATTCTGGGAAAGGAATATGTATATTATAATTTTCATAGCTGCTCACATTTTTATTCACCTATTATGGAGGCAATAATAATAAAAAATCTTATCGAGAATGAATAAATTAAAATTACTTTTTTTGACCATGAGCATTTCTATTAAATGTTGTATAGAGCATCACTGAAGTTTACTGCCATCCTTGTGATAAGAGGGTTAATGTCAGAAATTGAGGCCTATGCAATAATTTTTTAAATAATTATTTTCAAATCACTTAACATATATGTTAAAATTGAGTTTGTGTAATATGGTTTCACATTTACTAAGTTGTTATGTGGTATATATTTATTTTTTTCAGCTGGAAACCACCATTAACAATCATTTCATTTATATTTTAGAATATTATTTTTCCAATCACAAACTAGATACAATTACTACAGCTGTCAATTACTTAAGATCTTCAAAGTTGATGTCCTATTTTTACTGTTGCACTTAACCTTTAATTTAAATATCATTGCATTTTTCTCAACATACCATGTTTCTTTAATGATATCTGCATATCATAAGGAAAACTTTTGCTTAGAGAAATTTGGATGAATAATTATGGTCTCATTAAAATGCAAAGTCTTCAGATATGCTCCTAATCATCCTCCTGTTGATTTTCTAGTGAGTGCAATGCCTTTAATCATTCTAGAATTGAAAAGCAATGCTATTTCAAATCTATATAAAATATGCAACATTACAAGATAGGTCACATTGCATGCCACCTCATGGTCACAAAAATAATTGCCTGGCAGTTTCCTCTTAAAACTCTTCTATATAAAAATGTATAGATTTATGGTTATTCAATCAAATGAACACTTGAGTAAAGAAGTTTTTGGCTTACTGCCTTCTGAACAGCTTCAGATTCATATCTGTAAATGGTAAAATCTAGTTATATAGATCATTAATTTGTCTATGCTTGAGAAGTAGTAAGTACCAGTAAGCCTAAATCATTTCACTGAGTCCTTGATCCAGCATAGAATCTCTACTAAAAATGTTTTCTGTGATGTATTTTCAATTTTAATAATGTCAGTTCACTGGAATATGTTCACAAAATAAGTAAGACACTTCAGTTGGAACCAACTTCTAAAGTAGGACTCCATCTCATCTCTTTAAATATACATCTGCAAGTAACAGTTTGAACTGTGAAGCATGTAGCAATAAACACTCGCAGTATAACATCTCTGATGTCACTAAACATTTCCAATCCTGGAGTTTTACAGCATTTTGAAAAAAATTGAATGCTTTGTAGATTTTCTTTTATTTTTTTCTTTGCACTTCCATCAAAGACAAATGAATTTGGAAGTAGAGCATTTTAGTCAGATTCAAATATTTACTTCTAGACTGGTACAAACAACATAAATTTCTGGGAGCCAAATCTCTCTGAATTCTGTCATTTGATCAAATAAGGGGTTCTTGAGATTCAGAGCATATTAATTATTTACAGAAAACATGACTGCTATGTTTTAGTCCTCCATTGGTTTCTTTCTCCAACATATTTCTTATTGAACAACAGAAGTTCTTATACACCGTACAAGTTTACAAAACTGAAAACTTGATCACCAGGAAATCACAAGGCACTATGCTAGTGTGCACTGTTGCATACAAAACAATGTAAAATGAAGTAATTTTTTATTGATGTAGTATGTTGTTTTACCTTTAAAATGGCATAATTTATTTACTTTAATTTGTTTTCCATTTTTGTACATTATAAAGTTTATATAAAGTTTTGATCAACTTTTACTACAATGACTAGATCCACAAAATTCCTTCACACTATCTACTTTAATTCAGTTGTGCATTATATTTTATATATACCTGTTGATACTTGTAGTAATGATTTTGTGAAATATAGCCAAGTTATTTTAAAATATTTATTAGATTTAAATAGGTGAAAAGGAGGGATGCACATGTGCCTTAAAGAAACACTCAAATCTCAGAATAATATCAAATATACAACCACTTTTAGTAAGTGATGCAGCATTAAGTTTGAACTTATTCTAAACTACAATAAGAATATTCCTTTGGTATTATATGTGAAAAAATGCTATTTTTGTCCAAGCATATCTACATGTAGTGTACGGCAACATATGTTTTATTATTTTTACTGGAGTTGACTAGTTAAGCAGCCAATGGTTTGGATGGTAATGAGCAGGCAATTTCAGATCTAGTGCAACAACCCCCATAACATTTCATGCCTTTCTTTCTCAGAATATTAAGCTAGGCAACATGGTGGAGTTACTGAATATGATCAAATAGGATGTAAATTTCTCTAATGACATAACTACAAAACTTGAAAAAAAATTGAAGTGAGATTAGTCACATTGGTGTTACTTCAAAGACACTTGTATGAGAAAGCAATATATTGAAAACCAAGGCACAAAAACTGCATACCTTATTATTTCATATCATCCACTGTGAGGTAGAGTCCTGTCTTCTGCATTTCCAAAGATAGCAATGAAATACAATACTTGTTAACTGAGGCAACCCAAACATCTTATTCTTTTCAGAAATGTTTCTTAAACAGAGGTAAGTGACTTCACCATGTAATTTACAGTACTAGTGCTCTTCAGATTTTGCCAATTGTTTTTCCATATATATATTTAACCTTTAACTGTGAAATATATTCATGAAATTTTTCTCTTCTTGTAGGGTATGTGTTCTTAAAATAAAATGTAATAACAAAAATGATTCTTCAGTTTTGCATAGAATCTATAAACAAGAAAAAGAGAGATGAAAAAACAAAGGCAAAACATGTCATCTTACCAAACAACATTTTTATTTGTGAATGTTATAATTTAATTAGAAAATTGTACTAATGTAATGTAAAAAATTCTATTCAGAAACATAAATATATAATTCTAAAATGCATTTCTTAAAAGTATTTAAGTCCCTATTTAATTAGTAAACAGTTGAGAGTTTATACTTATATTTCCAATGTGGAGCATATTTATAATTTTTGAATGAAGGGTAAAAGTCATTTAGTCATTTTCTGAATTAGTAATTTCTCCTATATTATATATTTTATGAGGGCTACAATTTTCTTGATATTCTGTTCACTAATAAAACTCCAGAGACAAGAACATTGCAAGATATATCATAGGTACTCAACAAATATTTGTCAAGGATTCTGTATTCTTTTTATAATTTTTAGCATATATGATTGCATCCACTTAAAATAAAACTTCTTAAAAGTTGATTGCAACTCAAGGGATCAAAATTCTCCACCTCTGTTTTATAAAATGCGTGGTATTTTAAGCTACATAGAGAGAAGGGAGGAATCCAGTCAGACTATGCGAGCCCCACTGTGAGTGAGTGAACGCATGTAAAATTTTGTGTACCCTGTGAGTAAGTGGGTTATGTGAGTGGCTGACTGACTGGAGACTTGGGAGCAAGTGGCCTGGTGAAGTGGTTTGGTGCTGCAGCTGCTCTGCTTGGATCCTAGTGCTTCCTAGGGTGCAGAAGCTGAGCATCATATTTTTAAAGTCAGCTAAAACCTTCCCAAAAAGAAGCTCAAGGAGTGACTGTTGACTCCAGGCTCTGCCTCACCACTGCAACATCTTATCAGACAGTGACAGCAAGGACTGTGAAGGGAGACAGCAAGGACACCCAAAGGCGGAGCTCCAATAAAGAAGATGAAAGAGGCACCCTGCCACCCTCTTGAAAACTGGGCAGAAAATTGCTCTGACATGCTCACCATGGAGCAACAGACCCGATCTCTATGACCCACGGACTAATTACTCAGAGGCTGATGGTGACTCAGAGGGAGTATCTTGAAAATACAAACTCCTGAGAGACAGGATGGGTGCTGAGTCCCAGGCACTCCACTGCTACCTTGATTCACCTGCAGGACAAAGGGTGTGACCAAAAAATGAGGAATAACCACAAAGAGATCAGCAGTGAGTTCAGGCAGATCCAACCCCCTCTTTCCCAGCAATCCTCTGAACATCAGACCCACACAGCTGGAGCACTACTGAGAGGGATGAACCCAGGCAGAGCCTGGACATCAGCCATGATAGGAGGACTCTTCTCTAGAATAAGCTTGGCAGGGGCATCCCGGACAATCTCTGTGGAATAGACAACCCCACACCTTCTCACTGGTGGGGATCCCCCAACTATTCAGAGTGGGAGGGGAGGACTGAAGCCCCACCCACCTCCACCACCTTCTCCTCCCTCCCCAGACCACACATGGGGGAGATTGTGAATGAGGCCATAGCACCACAATAGACAGCAAAGGGGCTTGCTTATGAGTGGCTGAGAGGAACAATTACAGAACCTGCAACAAAAGAGCAGGTTGTTTTTTGTTGTGTTGCTGTTGATTTTTTAAAAATATTTTTTCAAGCTGGGCTCGGTGGCTCAGCCTGTAATCCCGCGCCTTGGGAGGCTGAGGTGAGTGGATTGCCTGAGCCCGCGGGTTCGAGACCCGCCTGGGCAAGCGAGACCTCATCTCTATAATAAATCAAAAAATCAGTTGGGCGTGGTCGCGCGCGCCTATAGTTCTGGCTACTTGGAAGGCTGAGGCGGATGGATCGCCGGAACCCAACAGGTCGAGGCTGCGGTGGCCGGCAGCGGCCACTGCACTCCAGTCTGGGCGACGGAGACTCCAACTCAAAAAAAAAAAAAAATTTTTTTTTCTTTTCCTTTGTGCATAAATTTGTATGTATGGGTTTGATTTACATTTCCCCCCATTTTTTTCCTCTTTTTTTCATTCTTCTTATTTGTCTTTCTTCTTTCATTTCTTGTTTACTGTATATGTATGTATTTGAATGATTGGAGGTTCATCTTTCAGTTTTTTGTTTTTTTGTTGTTGTTCTTATCTTTTTTCAGTTTAATGTGTATGAAAGTATGTCTGAGAGTTTGATTGAATTCCTTTTCTTTCTCATTTTTTTTTCTCCTTTTTCTTTGTGTTTGGGGTGTGTGTGTGTGTGTGTGTGTGTGTGTATTCTCTTTTTCTGTTTATTTGTTTTGCTTTGTTTTATTTTTCCAGTTTGTTTTGGTTTGTGTGTGTGTGTGTGTATGAGAGAGAGAGAGAGAGAATGAACATGTTTAATTGTTTTTTGCTTTGGATTCTGCTTTTGCTTTTCTGTGTTTTTATTTTTTTATTTTTTTTCCATCTTATTTCATTTTACTTTTCTCTGTTCTCCTCATTGCTGCAACATTATCTTGGATTCTGGGGGTTCACACATAATACCCACTGCATCATCACACAGAGTGATGGTGGGTAGTAGGTCTCAGGGAACCCATAACACAATCAGTGAACATTGTAATGTGCAAGTAGTTTTTGAATTCTAGCTCCCCATCCTCCACCTTATTTGATTCTCAAAACTACAAGAGACAGAAAAGATTCCCACCCATAACCCTGTTTCAAAATAGAAAAAATTCAGAGTCCTAATCAGGAAAAAAATAGAGGACTAAGCAAACATCATAAATGAAAGCTTCTCCCACTGCTACTGTATAATGGAACTAAAGAGAAAAGAGATTT
>CAUYQG010162252.1:0-19802 GCA_963574415.1 Tarsius wallacei
TCAAAACATTTATTAAAAGATTCCAGCTTTCTATGAGGTTGATTATAAGTAGTAAATGACCCAGCTTGAGTTTACTTTTGCTTTAGGAAAATTTATTGAACAGTTGTTGATCTACTGCTTCATTTTGTACTTTGAAATGTAGTCCATTTCTGATAGAAGGATTCAGATCAGTGAATCAGACATTAAAATATCCTTAAAAGAATTCTGTATGGTATTTAGAACCCAGAGTTCAACTGATTATTACAGTCATTAGTTCTAATGTGATACCCTGGATATCTTTTTAAAATTGAATTTATATCATTATTTATAAATATTTACTGGCAAACAAAGATTCCCTCGGCCTTAACAAAAATCCAGGAAATTTAGATTAATAGCAATGTCATGGCAAAAGTGCAAATGATAGTCAGTGTTTGAGACAAAGAAAACAATTACTGAATACATTGTTTTTGTTTCCAAAGTCATTCAGTTGTTTATTTAGACAAGTTGTGGCCATCTGTAAAGGAAAGTAAATATGCTCAAGTACTGGCATTGCATACATTAGAATTATCAGACTTGCTAACATCTTCTACATTCAACTGCCCAGCTGCACACTATTTCCTGCTTCCTCCCTAATAAAGTAATTTGTAAAGTACCTATCATGGTGCTTGTTCCAAGGTGGACAAGAAATGTGCCAACCAAAGACCACTCTGGAGCTAAGCAAATTTGCCCTTGAATGGCCAGATCTGGTCAGCACAAAGAATTGGTTGACTCAATGACTCTTCTTCACCACCTAAAACTAAGTAATTTTATTGTTTGTAGGCACTTTTTCACTCACTCAATTGTCACAATCATCTTGACAATCAGACGCTTTTATTATTCAAAATGTTTAAATGCGAAAGCTTCACAGAATTGAATTTCTCAAAAATCACATAGGCAGTAAGTGGCCCAGCAGAAATTTGGAAATGAGAACTCCAATTCCAAAGCTTTTCCACATAACACCCTGTACTTTCCCTTCAGGGATTATGTACATACATTAGTTTGCATCTTTTTCCTTTTGGCTTTAGATCCCACAGCTCAGTTAAATATAGACCAAGTTCTCTCTGACTCTCTGTTTCTCTGTCTCTCTCTCTCTCTCTCTCTCTCTCTCTCTCTCTCTCACACACACACACACACACACACACACACACACACACACCTACCTCATTCTCTTCTACCTCCAACTGCCTTCCATCATTTCTTCTCTCACATCTTGGCCAATTACATTAGCGAATAATGTTTTGTCTCCATTTTTCCTCACTCCTGCTGTTCGATGAATTTGGGTGTCAAAAATAAATCTCATCATAGGTGACAAGAAAGGCCATATATTTTGCAACCAGCCCCTAAAAATCCTGAACATTTCTAAAAATCCCTTTCAGATACTCTGCAATAGTTTCCATCTATCTTTTAAACTTCCAGTTATACGTGCATTCTCTTAAGCATCAACCCTCCAGAGTCTAGAAAAATGATAAACTATCATTCAGTTTTACTGCCTTTATATTATGTTTATCACTTGCATCATAGAACCGTTCTTTACATTCTGTTCATCAGCGATAATACAATATTTCACTCCAATAAGTAACAATAGGCTTTTATAGTCTAGCCTAGGAAAGTAATCAGCATTTAAGATTGTTTTCTATGGGGGAAAAAAGTGTGTTTTGAATATCTAATAACTGGTCTACAATGGAAAAAATTTAATGCAAAGCTGACTGCCTCCATTTCATGAGGCTTTCATTCCAATCCACAGAATCTGAACTCATTTACTACTGTATATACTAATATTTCTAGTCATGGCATAAGGGCATACTTAAGCAAATAATTAGTATATAGAACCGAAAGAAATAGAAGTATGATTAATTGGTTAATTCATTATAATCATTCACTTAACTCAGAGTGACAGGGGCAAAATAAGTTGGAGACCATTTAGTCAAACCCTTTCATTTTAAAAATGAAAAAACAAAAGGTTCACTGCTGTTCCCTGATAAAGTGGGTAACTAGATCATACTACAAACCCTGCTTAGCACCATTTTGACTGACCTTTAGCTGAAGACCGGCACTCAATGGTACACACATTAGCTATAAAGAGCAAATTTCGAACTTTGAAGGTGATTGGACCAAAGGATCATCAGATATTATGTCTTAATTCAGCAACCTTAGGAAAATAAATGTTCATACCAAATAGAAAATGAATTTCTAAAATAACTGAATTAAACTGTTCATCTAAATAGCCAACTTCAGCTTTCTCTCCACACATAATAACTTGGAAAAATATATAGCCTGTGTTTACTATAATACTATAGCTACAGTCTCTAAGAAGAGCTATAACTCGCTAACAATTTTCCTGATTTATGTTTGAAAACATACAGGGCATGAAATGATTTCTGCAACCTTACATTTTCCTCAAGAACATTGGTAAGCAGAAGATATATTCTAAAAATCATGTGGGGTTGCTTGTTACAGCTCCTTTTTTCCATAGAGATGTACGATAAGCAATTATACATGTTCCATCCAAAAAAGTCATTAGATTTTTATCCCAATTAAGGGAGGGAAGAAGAAAAAAAGAAACAAGGAAGAGAAAGAAGAAGAAAGGGAAAGTAAGGAAAGGAGGAACTCTGCTAAAAGAATATATTTCATATAATGTTTGCATTGCAAAAACTGATTGCCTTTTTAAGTAAGAAGGTGCAATAAATATTCCTCTAAAGAGCAGTTTATGGCTAATGTATGGTTATAAACTGTAGCCCACTATACAAATGTTAGTTATTCTTATTGTTAGTATTTAACATATACGGAAATTTGCTTTGCAATCTATAATTGTGCTAATAAAAATAGGTATTTGTGAATATAAATTATATTTGTCATAAAATCGGTCTTATTAATCTACTATATCTTAGGTTGAGACCAAATTTAAATGGGCCATTTTGGTAACATAGATACCTGGAAACACTGTTTATCCCACAACATAAGTATCTATCAGCATAGGAATGCAAACATTTCGCTATGCTTCATATAATGTCATCATCCTTAATTTAAATCTTTAAAACAGTAAAAAACCATTGTCAGCTATGCACATTTTACATGTTAAAAAAATAATGTGTTTGTATGAGGATAGTAAAGTAAGCAAATTCTTTAGGTCACATTCTTTTAAGAATTCCATCCAGATGTTATTTTAGCAGATGTGCCATTGGAAATAGGCTTAAGTGTCCATAAGTAAATAAAATGTGTGACTCTCCAGTATCTTGCATTTTACCACAGGGATTCCAAACACATTTCTGTGGTAACTATGATCATTACTTTGTTTAAATGAACAAAGTATTCTTCATCATACAAACAAATGAAGATTTGATTTAAAATTATAAATGATTCTTCACAACTACAGATATTATCAAGCATAATGTTATAAATATACTACGAAATATCTATATTAGATGTACACATCTGAGACGAACGGAAATGGAATTTACTCATATACCCAATACAGTGAAGAAGGTAAGCTAAGGAGATAGTAGCCTTTCACAATTGATTGTGAATCTAGGCTGAGTAAATGAATGATATCTAATCTCCAAAAATAAAAATAAAACTTCCCTTTCTATGTGATAAAGGCACAAGTTATAATATTATCACCGGGAATATATTACTTAAAGGCTTGCAAGGATTTTTTCAGTTACCTGAATCTGAGGGATCAGAACCATAAGGCTGTATATATCGACATTCTGTTTCAAAAGACTGTATTAATAGCTTCTACAGTCATCTCTTAAAAGAAGAATTCAAGAGCACTGGCTCTCCTTTTTGGCCACCACCACTGATTCCAACACAATGTAGTAGTATAAATTAGGCACAAATAATCTAAAGATTGTTCTGAAGAAAGATCCTTAAACTCTCCTACAGCACCCCACCCCCACTTGCTAGCATGAGAGAGTGAGAACACATAGAACTTATTCACAATTCCTTGCTCTGATTCCTAAGGCCCACTTACTGTACTCGGATGGCAGTGCTAACCTAAAAACTGAATTGCAAAGTCATGTTATTTCACAGCTTTAAAAAACTGACAACAAAGTGACAAAAGAAAACTTCTTTGCACAAAAAGGCCCAGTACATTATTTTGACTTTACAAAGATATTTTAAATAAAAATTTAAAATCACAATATTAAGAAACTTGGTAATCATCACATCAAAGTGACAGATCTATTGTTCGTGGAGAAATTTTCAGTTGGTTTTCTCGTACCAGTGGTTCAATTGAAAGATTCACCAACTGCTCCCTGGAGAAAAGTGAAGATCTGCATTTAAATGGAGATATAGCATTTCCAAATGCACGGTACCTAGAAGGCAGATACTGTCAAGGTTTCTTAGTGAGAATAACTCAAATTGTATTAGGTACATTTCAATGCCAGCTCTCCCCATTTCATAGGGCTTGGGCTATTTCCATAACATTCTTTTTCCTCTGTGCATTCTTCATAATATTTGTCCTCAAAAGTTAAAATTAAACCTTGCTCCATAGCAAAGTCCTCACACTAACAAGCAATTACTACTGTACATATCATTTCTGATGTGTACAGAAAAAGACCACAGAAGATAGCTTGGCCAGAAATGTTAAATAATTGAAAAGTATAATGACTTAATAGAGTAGTAAGCTTAGTTTACAATGCAGCCAATTTAAAGACATAAAAATACTGTGTAAAAATTTTATCTTGTGGTTGACCATTACATACCCTATCTATTATTCAAAAGTATCTCAACAGTGTTTTTCTTCATTAATGTGACTTTTGGCATTTCCCTCAAAATCTTCCTATTCCCACAGTTTTCCAACAATTTTGAAACAAATTCAAAATTTCCCTGTTAAATCATAAATTTCCTTTACCAGGATAATGAGATCGTCAATGTTTAATTGAAACCAATTTCATAGGTCAACCTGTAAAGCATACTTTTTACTCTCCTGGGATATGATGTTTTGCATTTCACAGAGTCAAGCACACTGACATAAAAAAAAAAAAGACTAGAGCTCCTTGTATTGACACATCTGTAAACAACAGGAAAACCTCATAAATAACCCCTTTTTCTATGACATACTAATCCAGGGATTTATCTGTATTTGAAAATGTCATGGGGCATCAGAAAAGTTTTGCTTTGAGTGTTCAGCTAAGGTGCAGGGCATGTCTGCAAAAGAAGAAAAAAGAGACACTTAGGATCAATTTCAAACAGAAGCCCATTACCTCTGGCAGGCTCTTGCTAAAATTCTAGCTGCAACTGAAATGTCCCTGTAAACAAGGTTACGGAGAACAGCCCCAGATAGTCTTCTCAACACTTTCCTATGGGCCCTCCAGCTTTCTGTATGGTCAGTTATACCTTATCAGGCAGCACTGGCATTCTCATGCTGTTCAAATACAAAATTCAAAATGAAAAATGAAATATCTTGAAGATCACTTAATATTGAAATATTGTTGCAGTCGTAAGTGGCGCTCAGTTGGAGATGGGAATATGGTTCTCTCTTGGTAACCTTTTAATTTCTGGAAAAATTGTACAGAATAAATTGAGCAGCATGCATGGAAACCTAATCGATTGATCTGCTTTATTTTGTTAACCCATCAGAAACTTCCTTAGCTTCCCAGGCAATTCCTCTTAAAGAAGACCAGCAGGTTTCAGTACATACCATGCACTTAAATGTTATTCTGATTTATTCAAGAAAGGAACCATCTTTTATCTACATTCATCACCCCCGTCAGTGGACAATGTTAAGTGCTATATGATACCATTCTCAGCATACACACTTTTAATTCTACGTAATACAAGTTTAAAAAGTTATGAGAATTGCTTTAGTAAAAATAATAAAGTCACACATAACAGACAAACGAATGCTTGGTTAAAAGATCGTCTAGGCCTCTTTCATAATATACTTGATTCTTTTCCTATTTGAAGGAAAAGAAATTCCATCAATGTCACCTCATCTCCAGTGTTTTCATTTACCTCCCTTCTGTCAGGCATTCCTCAGCTTAGATTCGAGGACTGTTTGAATTTCCCTCTCTTTCCCACAATGACAGAACTGTTTCTCAGGTTGGTTAACTCATTTTGATAACATCAAATCTACTGGACAGGAGGAAGAAAAAAGAACCCTGAAACCACTCCCCACTTCCATCCCCCCTTTTCTCTAAGACATTTCTGACTCTTGTCTCCTGCCTGCTGCTTCTGAATTTGGGCATTTTCCAAACACACTCCCCTATTTGGTCTTTTGGCAGTGTGAGAAACAAAAGAGAGAGTTTCTCTTCAAAACTAGACCAAGTCATTCAGCTGCTCTGAAACACACTTCACAACATCCGCAGGTCTCTTGATCTTGACTTAAAGTATTAAGCAGAAGTGTTTTGAAAGTAGTAGGAGGTCATATGGACCTAACAGCTTCTCTTAACTCACATGCTGAGAATTTCTTTTTTTCTTTTTCCTTTTTTTTTTTGAGAGAGAGAGAGGGTGCTATTTTCAACATTGCCCTCTGGTTTATGTTAGCAAAATCATTTGCTTTCTGTGTGTGTCTGTGTCTTATTGCACGGCCACTGGTTCTGGTACTACAACACAAACATAGCAAACGTGCTTCCCTAGCATAAGCAGACCCATGTGGCAATTCACAACATAACCGAGGCAAGCACAATAAATAACACATACATAATCATTCCACAGCACTGAGGCAGGCGGGTGTTTCTCCAGGCCCTTCCGGACTCTTCCAGAATTGCTCATTAAGATTCTGGAGGGGGGAGGGGGTGCAACTCGGGAAAGGTTGCCGGAAGGGAAGCGAAGGGGAGGAAGGGAGCTTTGCCCTCTGTGTCTTTCTCTCTCTGAGACTCTCCCACCACCAAACATGGGGGCGGGGGGTGGGGGTGGGGGGACCATCCTGCAGACGCTCTGGCAGACTTGAGAGATGGAAGGGGGTAGGTGGTTTAAAATACTTAGATGATGGTGGGGTGACCTCCGTGCAACTTCAGCGACTCCTTCGGGAAGGTGAAAGGGTTGGGGAGAAGGGAGGGAAAGAGGCGTAGAGGACAGGAGGGAGACACCTAGGACTACAGCAGCAGCAATCACCAGAAGGAATTTCCAGCCCACGACAGCAGTCCTCAACTCCTGGCACCACCCTCTCCCCAACGACCCCTGCTCCATATCCCCTCGCCCCTAACCCCTCCCCGTCCCAGTGCCCTAACTCTGCCCTCACTCTTTGCCACTTTGCCAAGCACTGAAGTCTCTATTCAGGAAGGGGGATGGGAGGGGTGTTTAAAGAACAAATCTAATTGCAATTAGAATTTATCTGTGTCTCTAGCACACACGCTGACAGTTTTGCAGTCATGGTAAGGCAAGTCTACAAGAGGTGGGCAGTACTTATGGTTGTGTTATTGAGGGAGGGGTTGCTTTTTTTTTTTTTTTCCTCTCCTAGAGACTCTTAAGCAAGTGAAGGGGGGAAGGGGGTAGCAACATAGATTTCAACCAGGACTGCAAAGAAAGAATGCCCCAGATGCAAATGTCTGTCTCCAGATGTTGATGATAAGGATTTGGACCAGTTACCTTGGCAGGGTCAGAACTGCAGCAGGTTAATCAGGTGAGTCGTCGGGGATTTTAAAGAAGCCGAAGCCGGTTTCTTTGGCTATGAAAGTCTACAAAACCCCCATGCAGGAACATTGCACATCTTACACACGCCTCCTTTAACTGGGCTCCCGCGACCTCGGCAGGCGAGGGGGTGCTGCCCGGCCCGCCGGTGGCAAGGGCACGGCCCCCCGCTCTGCCCCCGCGGGCGCGGGGCCGGCCTGGCACCCGGGGTCCGCGTCCCGAGCGGCTGTGCACTCACCGAGCCGGGCTGCGAGGGGCAGAGGGGCGCCCGCGGCTAGCCGGAGCGCCGAGGCGCCTCCCTTTTCTCTTGGTAGCGTCGGTCCGCACTCCCTGTGACCCAGGACGTCATGATGCCTGTCTGTTTTCTCAATGATAACTTGGCAGAAGAAGAGAGAGGCTGCCAGGTTCTCCTCGGGTGGTTACGTGGTATGTGCACGTTTCTGTTTGCATGCGTTTCTCTCTCTTTTTAAAAAATAAATATCGATATTTTTGGAAAAAAAAAATTCCCGGCACTGTCATGATTTGATTGCATTATTGCCTTTGCATAACTGACGCCTCTGGGTGTGTATATATGTGTGTATGTGCGTGTGATTTTTTTTTTCCCCTTTAAATCCTGCTGCTCCTGCTGCCGCCGCAGCCGCTGCAAACGGAAAGCAAGCATGCGTTCATCTTTTGTCTTTCATTTTACCTTCAGGGTGACATTCAGTGCCAACTGCTCCCTTTTGACCGTCGCCAATCCCCGCCTGGGCAAAATAAATTTGCAAAATGTGGGGGGAGGGGAAGGAAGAGTCCCCTCGGCCGAACGCTGTGATTTTCATTCCTTCGACTAGGGATCCCAAACCTACTCGACCCACCTCCCAACCCTGAAAAACCATTTTCCCTTCTACCCACCGGGCCCAGGCAGGGAATCGGCGCCAAGACAGAGAGCAGCATCCACCCAGGGCCAGACACTCATGTTCGCGGCTCGCACTTGCTGACTTGCATCTCTCAGTTGCATTCCCAGTGTGTAGGCCTCTCACAACTGGAGCTATTTTTGTCTCCCAGAGTTGTTCTTTAAAGCCTTTTAAAAATGAGGAGGGGGGCAGGGAAGAAAGAACAAGAGAGAGACAGAGAGAGAGACTGAGAGAGAAACCCAAACCCCTATTTCAGGGACTCTACACTCACAACACAAAATTTGGAGGTCCCCTGGCATCTGACCCACCAGAGGAGTCTGGAAGGGCAGAAAAGATAACTAGTACTTATTTGACTTATTCTGCAACAGAAGGAAAACTTTTTGTCTTAATATGAAGATGTTACTTCTGACTATTTACTGTTTGTCATTTTTATGATTATGTCCCTTTAAAATCAGTAGGAATGGTCTCAAGAATGATCCTTAATATTTATTTCTGCAAGCATGAGAATGCATTTTAGATGGTGTGGCCATATGACAGGTAAAGCACAGATCACTTCTTTTTATAATATTTACTTTGTATTATTTGCACATTGGGATGTTTTATGTAGCTTCTCTTAATCATAATATTGTGTATATTACTCACCATGTGTAGATTCCTGATAAATAAATATCTAGCACCAGATAGGGCAAATACTTTGCCCTCCTTTACCATTAATTACTCATTTGGAGTAAACAAAAATGGGCTTAGGAATTGTTTTTCCCCCAAGCCTGTGGATGACCTTGGTCACCATCATGTACTGGTAGAGTCACTGTTCCTACTGATTCCAAATTCCTGAAAGATGACAGAAGCCGAGGTTGCAAAAATTAAGCACAGAGGAAGGTTTTGAGTCTGAAAAGCAAAGCCAATTGAGAGAAAAACTTTTGAACTCACGCAGGATAATCTGCAGTTGCTGAAGATTTAAAAATAGTTTACCTATTTGAGAGGCTGGCTAAGTTTAATGAAAATAGCTAGTAACTTGTTAGGTTTTTTCCCTTTAGAGTCACAGTCCAAGAATCACTAGCAATTTCCACAGGGAGGACACTGTAATTATGCAAAGACCAGACAATCAGAATTGGAGAAGAGCCTGGCTAAAGTAGACTAAGAGGGTCTGAGGACTATTGACCGATGGCCAGATCCCAAAACTTGAAGGATGCCTTTCCTGCCTTGACAAGTGGACATAGCTCCTCTGACTAGCTTGGCTTATCAGTCCCCTGGAATGCCAGAAGGATGAATTGGTGCAGTCTTGTCGGGTGCTGAGATGTTACCAGAGTCAAAGATGATTCTAAAGGGGCAAAGGCCTATGGAGAACCCAAGCAGGGATCATCTGCATCACGTTATTGGTAACTTTCCAGTAACCATCCAAGAGGTACTCATTAATATTCAATCTACCAGCCTCGCTCTCCAGCTTTTTTACTTATTATTCTTGAAACTGGACCCTTAAAGACCTACCACAGAGGGAAAGGACCATAAAAATTTGACTAACTTTAATCCCCTGAAATCCAATTTTATTTTTTCCTTGTCAGACAAACGCCCTCCATGCTGGTTGTCACCAGTCCACTTGCCAGTACAGGCAGCCAAGTGGTTTCCTTCCCTAGGGTGAGATGTTTGAGCAACTAGCAAAGAGTACACTAGAGGCAGAGGACTCGAATTCTCTGGAGGTTTGAATAGATCCTTTCTAAGCCCAGATTCTCTTAACTCTCCCAAGAAGGGAGGGCTCTCTGTTGTTTATTCAAGTTTAAACTCCTCAGTGTACTTTCAAGTTTTTATTTTGTGGCTTCATCCTAAATAACGGTTAATGTTGTTACCGCATGTTCAGTTTAACTGCCCAACCAAACTAAAGGGCATAAAATTATTTACTGAGGAGTAGGGGACACATAAAAGGCACTGTTCTAAACTTTACCGTGTTTAGAAAGTGTGCATCTCCTCAACAATATGACAAGGGGACTATTATCCCCATTTTCCTCAAGGAAACTGAGGCATGGAAAAGTTGAGTAATTTGCCCATGTTTATACAGCTGGGATTCAAATTCAGGTGCCCTGAGCTCTCAGTATCAAGCTCTCCACTTACCTACCTTCATTCAAACTTATTTCTAACTACTGACATCATCTACCCATGGTTCAGTCAGGCTAACCACCCACTGTCCATCTCATGTACTCTGTTAACTCTCATTACAATACCATTGTCCAAGTATTCAAAGCCCTCCTGCCTCTTCAAATTCTATTTGCTACTCAGATTCTATCCACTGGTCAGGGGCAAGTTCAAATCCTACTTTGCCCACAAAACTGTGA
This sequence comes from Tarsius wallacei, assembly GCA_963574415.1. Classification (NCBI taxonomy): domain Eukaryota; kingdom Metazoa; phylum Chordata; class Mammalia; order Primates; family Tarsiidae; genus Tarsius; species Tarsius wallacei. The sequence goes on from CAUYQG010162252.1 coordinate 10,811, forward strand.
TTTATTATTCTTTGGTGTATTGATCGTTTTCTCTCACTGTTCCACAATGCTCACTACTACATAACACGTAACTGTTCTCTAACTGCTTCTGGGGTTTATTTTTTAACTCCTCTTCACCTCCTTTGTGAAAAAATAATCCATTTTCTCAAGTCTCTTCCCATTTACCCAACATAGTGCCAAATACAACACTGGCTCTCATTAAATACCTTCTGATGCATTAATGACATAAAATTGCCTTTTGGAGAGCTAGGATGCCACTTTTCAATGCGACAGAAATTGAAAGTTTTGTCCTTTCAGCTGAAGAAATTGCAGGCTTGTTTCTCCATATTTCAGACAGTCCTTAGAAAACAACCAAGTAAGATCAGTGGTGCAATTACCTAACTGGAGAAGCATATTATGAAGAGGTAGAACTTCATATACAGGGAACAGGGAGGGTGTGCAGGTATATAATTGTAGTATTTGGAGAGTCAATGTAAATTTAATCATCATGGCTTTATAGCTGTATGAGTCTTTCTCTGTTATAGTTTTAATTTTCTGAGTGTCAGGAAATTAATTTTTCCATTTAAAAAGATAGGAAAACAAACAGGGACCAGTAGCCAGATGTGTGACTCTTAGATCTGCTACTGTCAGCTGTGTGACCTCTGTCAAATTATTTAACCATTCTGGGCCCCAGTTCCCTAATTGCATAAGGAGAGGTTGAACCAATCTCCAAGGTCCCTCTAACTCTAAGCTTCTACAAGTCTGAAATAGGATGTGACAGAGAAAGAGAGAAAAAGAGAGAGAAAGAGAGAGCAAGAGCATTCAGCCGAGGAGACCTTTTTTTTTTTTGTAGGATGCCAAAAATATGACGAAGAGCTCAGGTAAAGTTAGCAAAATTTATGTTTTTAATTCCTGTGCATAGTTAAGGGTAACTCAGGAAAAGAAAAAGCCATACAAAAATAAAAATCAAACCTACATTTTCCAAAATTGTCCTTTTTACATGAGATAAAATAATCATATAGTAATAATAATTATTATTATTATTTGAGACAGGGTTTGGCTCTGTTGCCCAGACTGGAGTGTAGTGGCACTACCATACCTCACCGCAGCCTTAAACTCCTGGACTCAAGGGATCCTCAGCCTCCAAGAAGCTGGGACTACAGGTGTACTCAGCTGTTTTTTAATATTTTGTAGAAACAAGGGCTTGATATGTTGACTGAGCTGGTCTCAAACTCCTGGCATCAAGCAATCTTCCTGCCTGGTCTCCCAAAGAACTGACACCACAGGCACACACCACCATACCCAGCTTTTTTTTTTTTAATTTTTTGTGGGGGTCTCACTATGTTACCCAGGCTGTTCCTGAACTCCTGGTCTCAGCAATGCTCCTACCTTAACCTCCTGAGTTGCTGGGATTACAGGCTTGAGCAGCCATGCCTAGCCCCCAAGATAAACTTAATTAACCATGTATACCAGTAGCCTACTATATCAGCCAAAATATTATTCGTCATTATTCATGCATGTTTACAACTTTCTAACATTATCAAATTATTGTATGAACCCCATTTGATATAAATGAACCATACCCTGGATTTTTGCCTGGATGTCTTCACCTCACATGTAGCTTGAATTAAATCATGAAGAACAGACATCTACAAACAGACTTGAGGTCTAGAACCAGAATGAGACTTTTTGCATATTTCCTGATTGTAACTAAATTTGCATACGCCTTTCTCTGTGTTTCTTTCTTTATTCATTCTTATGTATTGGATGATAACAACCCATTGACTTTCTCACCAGGTTTTTGCGGGATAAAATGAAATAGCAGAAATTAAGGGCAACCCCTTCAGGTCTCCTCCCACTGTAGGAGCTTTTCTGTCCTCTCAATACATCCTGCTTTAAAAAAAAAAAAGAAATAGCAGAAATTAAAAAGGCCTCTACTAATACAACAAAATATTACCACATCAGATGTGCCTCATTTTACACCTGAGATGTGTTTTAAAAGTTCTATGACGTTACTGAAGCATGTAGGGACAAGACTTCAGGTCCCCTGACTGAGAACTCAAGCTGGTTTCTACCACATCTTGCTTGCTGTGGTATTTTACAATGTCCCATAGCTAGTTAAGGGCAGAATTGGGGTGGCTGTGCAAATAAACTGCCCTGTCTACAGTCCATTCTCAGAAGACATGATACAAACTGGGAGAGTAGACAGCTAATCACATCTCAAATAGCACCAAATTCATTCGAACATTTATTTAAGGGTAGAAATGTATTCCAAGCCTCTAAGATGAAAATATAAAAACAATTTCATTTAAGGCAACTATCATGAAATTGTATGGGGATGCATGGATGAGTTAAGGAAGTCTTGCCATTGTAGGCAAAATGTGTGTGTGCGTGTGTGTGTGTTTCTCAAGAAAAGATCCATAACTTTCATCTCATTCTCAGAAGGGTTCATGACATCGAAAGGTTAAGAACCACTGGTGTAAGAATAGTTTATTTTAAAACTGAACTTAAAGAGAATAACACATTCATTTAAGCCAACTGTCATGCTCGCTACAACATAGATAGTGTATAATAATTGCCAGTATTCAGAATGATGGCCTTGAGACACAATAAAAGCCTCCATCATCAAAGAAATTTATTTTCAAGGTATTTTACTTAAGTGACATGGAAAAATGAACCAGTCTTTTAGAAAGATTTTAATATTGAATTAAAATTAGGTTTCTGCTTTTGTTTAAGCTGGCTGGGCAAGTCTCTGTGTGCTAAGCGAGGTGGATTCGTATAGAAGAATACTCATCGTTTCAGGGAGGACAGTTAGGAGTCTATAGCAGTTGTTGAGGTAGCAAAGAATGGGGCGCTGAAGTCTGATCATGGCAGAGGGCAAGGAGGAGGTACTGGAGGGATATTTGGCAAGGACCTGGAATCAACAGACTTAAATATCTGGCTTGAGCAATGAACTAATGGTAGGCTACTGAAGAACATAAAGTTATGCTAAAAAAATGAATTTGGTTTGAGATGTTAGGTTTAAAGGCCTATGAAATAGCTAGATTCCCCTGGCTCTAGGAAAGATTTAAAAGATTTGGGGGGCAAAGTGGCACATACCTGTAGTCCCAGCTACCCAAGAGGCTGAGGCAGGAGGATTGCTTGAGCCTAGGAGTTTGAGGCTGCAGTGAGCTAGTGTGCACCTGTGGATAACCACTGGTACTCCAGCCTGGGCAAAAAGAGAGACCCTGTCTCCAAATTTAAAAAAAAATTTATGAAAAAGGAGATTTGCGGCTGGAGCCATTTATTTGGGAATCACCAGTAAACTGGAGATGGCTTCAGTTGATAGTAAAGATGGGAAAACTTGTGAATGATTTAGGAGAGTCTGAAATAAAAATTGCATTTATTTGGATAAGATCTGATTTTTTAAATATAAAATTACATAACAAAGAGACAAAATAGTGTTGGTGATTTTAAATATGTATAGACACCTGCATTTGTACCAAACATTTTTGAAATAAATTCTACATCTCAGAATTTTACCATGGATTTTCTGGAGCTCTTTTGCTTCAAGATTCAATTTTCCATTTGAGATAGCATATTCACAGCCTGGGTTCAGAAGGGAGAAAGAGTTTTCCTTGGCAACCAGGTTCTACTGGAACAAATAATCCAGATGTCACCTGATGCCACAAGTTCCCAACTACGTTCTCAGCTATGTGGACCTGCCAGGTGCTGAACCAGCAAGGAAACTCGGCGTCATGGAAAGAACACTAAACTTAGAGTCAGAACACTGGAGTGTGAGTCTCATTTCTTCCTCTTACTACTTTTGCAGCCCTGGGCAAGTCATTCAACTTCCCATAACCTGGATTTCCTCTTTAAATAACTGCCTTTCCATCCTCCTAAAATCCTCAGGTCTTGATTCTTAGAGCATTGCTGTTTAGGGGATTGCCAAAGGGGTGACATGAATGAATGCAACTATACCCTTCCAAAGACACCTCCCCGATGAACTCCTCCATGACACCTCCCACTCTCCTCCCAGTGATAACCCAGCGTGGTCGATTGCTCCTTTGTCTCTACTTCTATCGACACACTTCTGTGATTGTAAATGTACTTTAATTCTTGTTAATATGTCTATCTTTGCTGTCTTTAGTGTAAAAGATGATTTAGTTACCTTTTTAGTCATAGTTCCTGGCACACAGTAGGTGCTCCATAAGTGCTAAATGAATAGACAATGGCCAGGGGAGAACATTGCTCTGCATTTGTTCCTATTCCATGAGAATGCTTTAGATAAACTGTAAAACGTAAAAAGCTGGGTCAGTCTCCCTGCTAGGTCATAAGCTACATGACATAGGCGCTTTGCTGGGAGGGGCTCTCTCTGTCATACAGCTCCTACCTTTACTGTTTACTATGCTACATTTGCATACAGTTCTTACAAGGGAATAAAGTCTGTCGTTTCCCAATCAGATTTAACCTTAAAATGCAAATACTGCCCTTTCCTCAAAAAAAAAGTCAACATGGACTTCATTTAATACTGATAGCGCCTCAGCCTGTAATCCCAGAACTTTGGGAGGCTGAAGTGGGTGGATTGCCTGGGCCTGCAGGTTCGAGACCAGCCTGGGCAAGTGGTCTATTGTAGTGAGTCCTCACTTCTACAATAAATCAAAAATTAGCCGGGTGTGGTAGCATGCGCCTGTAGTTCCGGTTGCTTGGAGGACTGAGGAGGAAGGATTGCTGGAGCCCAGCAGGTTGACGTTGGTGTGGCCATGAGTGTGACAGTACACTCCAGCCTGGGTGATGGAGTGAGACTCTAACTCAAAAAAAAAAAAAGCTTAATCCCAGATTTTGCCAGAAAACTAAGAAAAATGAGGAAGCCACTGAAAACCTAAAGGAGGATTGCACAACCAAATGTCTTGTTTCCAAATTTCTGAGGAACCTTTTTAAGCTCTCTGTAACCCCTTATTTCACCTTCAACATGGAAATTACGGTATTTAAGTATCAGGGTTATTGGGAGGATTAAAAGAGATAATGCATGTGATGGCATAATGTCTTGTCAAAGTAGGCAGTTGATAAGAGCAAATTCTCTTCCTTCTCTCCCTTTCTTTTCTCCTGCCTTTGACCTTCCCAGAAGAAAGGAGAATCAAGTCCTTCAATTTGTAACCATGATCAACTTGTAAGCTTTTCTCTTGAACAGTTGGCTAAGAAAAGAGGATCGCAGGGGTTCGTTTATGTCGGTGGTTCCCAAACTATACTGTACATTGGAATCACTGGGAAAGTTTTTTGAACTCCTAATGCTCCAGACACAGCCCTAAGCAACCAGAATGTCTCAGGTAGAAACTAGGCAACAGTATTGCTTTAAGATCCCCTCCTGGTGAACACCAAAATTTGGGATCCACTGGTTAATGTAGAGACATGGGCCTATGGCCAGTTAATTTAGCTGATTGGAGTCGGATGCTGATAAGGCCCAAGTTTGGAATTCTGGGTCAGAACAGGGCAGTTCTTTACTCTTCCACAGACCCACAATGCTTATTCCTTTTCCTTCGGTCCTCCATTGGCATGCTCTTTATAAGCAAACCCTAGACAGAGTAATAGTAAATTGACTCATCCAAATACCAAAAAAAGCAAACAAAGAAGTGCACCAAACACCTATAATTGTAGTATTTTATAACTTAGAACATGTTTTAACACCTTATCTTGGATAATCTTCACAACAACTTTGCATCGTTGGCATTATTATTATGCCCAATTATAGACAATAAAACCAAGAGTAAGGAAAGCTCAACTAGCTCAGGGACAAAGTGGCAGATTCAAGTCTCATACTGAGCACCAAGATTCCAGAGTCGATGCTCTTCCTGAACTGTCTGCCTCAGAAGCTCTGCAGGCAACTGGTCAGCATCCTCCACATTTGGAGGTTGCTTCAGAGCTTTGGTCTAGCTGCTCTAGCATGTTAGGAAGGAAAAAAGGAAGCAAGGGAGGAAAATATCGTTAAATATGTGTGAGTTAGACATGTTTCTTTCTAGCAGGTTTTCTCAGATTATTTCATATTAGCAAGCATCATCAATTTCCCAAACGTATTATTTTCAAAGTGATTGAACAGTGAAACCCTTTTTAGCTCAGCATTTTTCAGGACAAACGGCCCATGGAACACCATTTGATTATGTGTTGGCATGGTTTTCCTCAGCTTCTTGAAGACTTTATTAAAGCATCACTCTCTTAGAGAGGCCCAACCTGTCTATCACCCCACTTAAAATTGAAACAAGGCTGGGTGCTATGGCTCATGCTTATAATTCCAACACTTTGGAGGCTGAAGCAAGAGGATCACTTGACACCAGGAATTCAAGACCAGCCTGGGCAACATAGCAAGACTCCCGTCTCTACAAAAAAAAAAAAAAGTAAAAAATATGAGCCAAGCATGGCTAAAGCCTGTTCCCATTTACTCACCATGATTGTGCCACTACACTCCAGCCTGGCCAACAGAATTACACTCTGCCTCTGCTTTCCTGCTTTATTTTTCCCCTTAATACCTTCTAATGTGCTTCATAATTTACTTAGTTGTTTTGTTTACTGTCTGCCTGGTCCTCTAAGTCTGAAAGCTACATGAGGGCAGGGCATTTTCCAGCTATTTGTTTTTTCACAGTAATATCTCCAGCACCTAGAAAGGCACCTGGCACACAGTAGGTGTTCAATAAATGTGTGGCCAATGAGAAATGTGCCAGGAAAGAAATGCAAAGGAAGGCATCTCATAACAGTTAGGTCCACTTTGAAAGTATCTTTTCCAATCCTAGTTATCCCTCACAATGATCTGATGAAGTGGCTATGATCCCTCCCTTATAGAAACATAAAGTGAGAATTACAGCAATTACACCTGTAAGTAGAGGGGAAAAAATTGGCTAAGCAAAAAGATTGTTAAATTGGAATTGATTCTTTTTAATTTTCTGTAATTATTGTGGGATAGAGGGTTTAGGGTGGATATTTCCAGCAGTAGCTATGAAAACTGATAGAAATGTGGATAGTCATGAATTGTACTGAGGTCTAATGTATCAGCACAGGAAGTTATTTTCTATCCACCAAAACCAGACAGGACTGAGATATAAAAATTCAGCAGGTTGGCCTGACACCTGTAATCCTAGCATTTTGGGAGGTCCGGGGGTGGGGTTGCTTGAGTCTAGGAGTTCAAGACCACCATATATATATATGGTGCATCGTTGGTATGTGTGTGTATATATATACACACACACACACGCGCGCGCTATATATATATAATATATATAAAATATATACAAATATAAAAATGTAATGTATACATAATTTTTTTAACTAGCTGGACATAGTGACACTTGCCTATAGTCCCAACTACTTGGGAGGCTGAGGTGGGAGGATTGCTTGAGCCTAGGAGCTCAAGATTATAGTGAGCTAAGATCATGTAACTGCATTCAAACCTGAGCAACAGAGTGAGACCCTGTCTCTTAAAAAAAAAAATCAGCAGATCCCTAGTATAAAAATGTTAACCCATGCCTGTATTTGGATTCTCCATAAGTCAAATCATATTCTGAGAAATGTCCTTTGGAGTTCTAATGGAAGTCAGCCTACAACCCAGGTTAGTTGGCTCCTTCCCACCATCTTACAAGGGCTCCACTATATTAATAGCAATGTTTTGTATCAATGTAGAGCTTTCCTCTGTAAAAGTAAAAATGCTGTGAACAATTCAAATATAAGCAGAGATGACGATGGTCCATAGAGCTCAGAAATGACACAATTGACCACTTCCTCTCCAAACACAGAGTGTAACACTGAGGTGAAGAAAAACAGTAATAATGTTGGATGAATGCTCTGCTCCTCTATGTTTTCCATATTTGTGAAGGGAGCCCTTTTAGTAATGAAGGTGGCATTTATTAAACACATCAAAAACTACAAATCCACATATAAGTATTTCCCTTCAAAATAGTCACTGGGGAGGCTATGTAATTACCTCAGTGATCCTGAGATTGCTCTAAACATTTTGGGAATTTCTCTTTCAAAATCGCCTTCAGAGTTGGTTTAGACTCATACAGAAAACCAACATCATTTTTTTATGGCTATGCTTTATAGAACAAACATACTACATTTCAATCCCAAGCGAACTTGGTTGGTCAGTGGAATGGGTCACAAACTGGCTGCCCATTGGAATCTCTTAGGCACGTATTAAAGACACAGCCCGCCAGGTTGACAACAATACACTGTGTAGTAGGGCAGGGCTGGGAATTGGAGTTTGTCTTCGAACCATCATCCCAGGTGATTCTGATGCATCCAGTTTCCTTTATGAATGGTGGGTTAGAGTGTCTTGCTGCTAGGAGAGGATTGGGGTCTGATCCCCTTCTTAAGCCTTTCTTATGGTCACATAGCCTGAACCTCTAACATCCAATCATTCATTCACTCACACAGCATCTATGGAACCCTTACTATTTGTTTTACAAAGAGGAACCTGGTGGTAATGAGAAAGTCAAGTGAAAAAGAAATGAAAAGGTGTAGACAGTTAGCCTAAACCATGACCCATACTCTCTCCCACAGTGCTCTTTTGACCAACTTCATGACTTCAACCTTTTCCTTGGAGACAGTCCACACAGAATCAAGAGTTCCTGCTCCAGCCGGGCTCGGTGGCTCAGCCTGTAATCCCGCGCCTTTGGGAGGCTGAGGTGAGTGGATTGCCTGAGCCCGCGGGTTCGAGACCCGCCTGGGCATGCGAGACCTCATCTCTATAATAAATAAAAAAAAAGCCGGTCGTGGTAGTGCGCGCCTGTAGTTCCAGCTACTCGGAAGGCTGAGGCGGAAGGATCGCCGGAGCCCAGCAGGTCGAGGCTGCGGTGGCCGGGAGCGGCCACTGCACTCCAGTCTGGGGGATGGAGTGAGACTCAAACTCAAAAAAAAAAAAAAAAGTAAATCAGATGATCAAAAGAAGCACAATTTTACTTATACTAAGCCAATAAACAATTTCTTTTGAGTAATAGCCTTGAAAGTGACCTTATAGAAAACATAATATCTATTTTCTTTTTTTTTGAGA
>CAUYQG010162253.1:0-20421 GCA_963574415.1 Tarsius wallacei
CCCTACCTATCCCCATACACAAAAATCAACTCGAAATGGATCAGATACCTAAACGTAAAACCTCAAAATATAAGAACCTTAGAAAATGCAGGAGATACTCTTATGGAAATTGGAACTGGCAACCAATTCCTGATCAAAACCCCAAGTGCCGGGCAACCTCTTTCAGGTCTCCTCCCATTGTGGGGGCTTTTTTTAAATTCTTAATAAATCATACTTTCTTTTTTTTAGTTTTAAAATGTGGGGTACAATTCAGGGTTAGGTATACATTGTGCAGGTACCCTTGTTGATGAGCTGTCTCCCTACTCTCTTGATGGTTTCTTTGACTTTGCAAAAGCTTGTCAGTTTGATAAGGTCCCACTTGTCTATCTTATCTCTTATGGCATGGGCATTTGGGGTTTTAAGCAGGAATTGGTTGCCAGTTCCAATTTCCATAAGGGTGTCTCCTGCATTTTCTAAGGTTCTTATAGTTTGAGGTTTTGCATTTAGGTCTCTGATCCATTTCGAGTTGATTTTTGTGTGTGGGGATAGGTAGGGGTCCTGTTTCAATCTTCTGAATTTGGTCAGCCAGTTTTCCCAGCACCATTTACTGAATAGGTTCTCCTCTCCCCAGTGGTTGTTGGTAGAGGCTTTGTTGACGATGAGTTGGTTGAGAAATTGAGGTTTTGTTTCTGGAATCTCAAGTCTATTCCATCGTTCTATATGCCTGTTCTTATACCAATACTAGGCTGTTTTGATTATTATAGCCTTATAATAAAGTGTTCAGCCTCATTAGTCATCAAAGAAATGCAAATTAAAACTACACTGCGATACCACCTAACTCCAGCCAGAATGGCATCATCAATAACTCAAAATATAATAGATTCTGGAGAGGATGTGGTAAAAAGGGAACACTTCTACACTCTTGGTGGGAGTGTAAACTAGCACAGCCTCTGTGGAAAACAGTGTGGCGATTCCTAAAAGATCTAAAAATCAACCTTCCATGTGACCCTGCAATCCCCCTACTGGGAATATACCCGGAAGAACTCAAATCACTCTATAAAAAAGATACCTGCACACGTATGTTTATTGCAGCATTGTTCACAATAACAAGAACATAGAACCAAACTAGCTGCCCATCAAAAGAGGAATGTATTAAAAAAATGTGGTACGTATACACAATGGAATATTATGCAGCCATAAAGAACAAAATCACGAACTTCGCAGCAAACCTGGATGGACTTAGAGTCTATAATACTAAATGATCTTTCACAGAAACAAAGAACTGAGTATCACATGTTCTCACTTATAAATGGACCTTGAACAGCTATCGTAATACTATAAGAAAAGGATTGACAGTAGCGGGAAACTGCGGGGGGACGGGGGGAGGTGGGATTGGCAGTAATGGGAATCTAACAGGGGAAGGGGGAGAACAGCTCATCAACAAGGGTACCTGCACAATGTATACCTAACCCTGAATTGTACCCCACAATTTTAACATAAAAAATTTAAAGGTGAAAAAGAAAAAAAAAACACTGACAAGAAACAAAACTCCAAACATCATTATCCAACTGCATAGGAAACAGAGCCTATGAGTTCTGATCCTATGTGTTCTATGTGTTTAGCAAATAGGTTCAAGTTCCCTAGCTTCTTTTGCTTGCCCCATTAAAACTATTGCTTGCATACACACACACACACACACACACACACACACACACACACCTGTACAACCACACCCACAGCCACACACCCATACCCAATTTGTTTTGTTTTGTTTTACAGATTGTTTCCTGATTATTTTAGTTTCTGGGATACAAAAGCAAGCAGCATATGACATCTGTTCCCTTACAATCCTTTCTCCATGCATGTATAAAGCTTTCACATAGTTGCATCATAGTGTGTATATAATTTTCTACTTTTCTTTCAGCACTTAACATAAAATCATAAGCAATATTTCAACATTCCTGCAGAGATTTGTGATTCAATATAGGGATTTTGCTTTTTAACAGACCTGAGGCCAGGACCCACCTCTACCATTTAGTACCTTGGACAATTAATTAACTTCTGTGGGAATCACCTTCTCTCTAAAATAGTGTTGACAATATCTGCTTCATGCTGTTGGGAGTAATACATGAGGTACAGGATGAAAAGTCTTAACGACAGCATATATAACAATAGCATCTTCAATAAATTCTAGCTAAAAATAATTACCTTCATAAAATAGAAATGTTTATGGTGGCATAGTATTCCAAGTGGAAAATAAAAGTTATTTTTTATATACAATGATATACTTTGATATATGATGAAATGCTTAGCATGCATCCACAATCTCTTTAAACTCCAATTTTAGCCACTTGAGTCGGATGTTCATCTGTTGTCCGAGTGTAGCGACCTCCCACTCTAATTACAGTCCTTCCACAGAGCAGGAACAAGGGATGTATTTCAGCTTGTTCCTGCTCTGTCCTTTCCTTCCTTCATCCTGGATACCACTTCTCTCCAGTAGTGCTAATAAGAATATTCATCAACTGGTGTCAATGTTTACATAGACAATATTCACCAAATGATCCCTGGGTTTTCTATTTGATAGTCCACAGAATTGCAGGATGTTTACACATCAAGGAAAGAAGCAGTTAAGAACCCAGTAAATGAACAGAACACTTTGCAAAGATCAAACATGTGCTAATGAGGAAGTTGTCAACTTCACAAGTTCCGTTTGAATCCTCAGGTTATTTGTGAAACCAAGGAAACAGGAAGAATGAATTCTGCTGATTACTGCAAAGGGAGAGGAGAAGCTTTGGCTAGAAAGTTCTTTTATATATATATATATTATATATATAAAATATATATAATTAAATATAATATATAATATATATAATTATTAAAGCTCTATAAATAAATATACAGCATTGATTAACATTAAATTTTCTTGTCAATATCTATAAATATAGTTAGATCTGGTGATAATTAAACAATGAGCAGTGAAATTTTACTAGGGTTGCTATTTGTTTTGTTTGCTTTGTTTTGTTGTGAGGAAGGAGTGTTGCCATCAAGATGATATATTGGGGAGAGTTCTTAATTACAATCTACAGAATTCACCTTTGCAAATCTGAGTAGAAATAGAATTGATGGAGGGACAGTAGATAGTTGATAGAATATCTGTTAGGGCTACAGGATCAGATGACAAAACCTGAGCATCCATGAGCAATGGTCAACCACTCCTTCTCTAGCAGAAACACCACGGATGCTGGCAATTGAAACATATGATGTTCAGGACTGACTTCAGAAGCACTGCTGTCCCAATCCCCAGGAATTGAATCCCTCTGCATCTGAGTTTGGGGGAAAAGATCAGTTTTTCTAGGTTCCCCTGCCTGTTCACCACACGGTCCCTTCAAATCTGTCTCCCAAGGACAGCCTGGGTAGAAGTGCGGTCAGGAAGGTGGTGGCAGGACGGTGACAGAACAGGTCAGACTGTGAGAGTCTCTGCAAAATCGAATGTCCATAAAGACTCTCTGCATAAGTGGGTGTATGCTGGTGGGTGATGAAATTCCGTCTGAGGGGAGACTCAGGTTCATGCACCCAGGGTTCTTCTCCGGAGGTGACTGCAACTCCCCACCACCCCCAGTGTGCAGAATCATCTGCCATTCTCGGCATTCTCGCGACTCTCTTGAGAGGAGGCAACAGAGAACAGCTGCCCCTCACCACCTAGCACCCAGCCCACGCCATCACCTGCAGCAGCAGACCCAGTAGGAGCCCCAGGAACCGTGGAGAAGACAGGGCTTGAAAATCTGGATTGGGGCCCCACCTGCGTAATGAACATTTGTATACCTAACCCTGAATTGTACCCCACATCTTTTTATTTTTATTTTTATTTTTATTTTTAGTTGGAGTCTCACTCCGTCGCCCAGACTGGAGTGCAGTAGTCGCTTCCTGCCACCACAGCCTCGACCTGCTGGGCTCTGGCGATCCTTCCACCTCAGCCTTCCGAGTAGCCGGAACTACAGCTGTGCGCTACCACGCCCCGCTAATTTTTTTGCTTTATTGTAGAGATGAGGTTTCGCCTGCCTAGGGGGGTCCCGAACCCGCGGGCTCAGGCAACCCACTCACCTCAGCCTCCCAAGGCGCGGGATTACAGGCTGAGCCACCGAGCCCGGCTGCCCCACATCTTTAAAATAAAAAATTAAATTTAAAAAAAGAAGTGAGGTCACATGCCGGTACCCAAAGGTAGGGGGCCTGGGAATGTGAATTTTCTTGTTTTCACTTTAGGAAGGTGAGACACATAATGTGGGAAATTAACACAGTGTAGTGACGTCAAATAGCTCAAATGGTGAATGGACTTTCTAGGGTCCATCATTTTGAGTGTTCTATATACACCTTACTGTGGATTTTTCCATTCAGTACCCGTCAGCTTGCTGGTGATAGATCCCACCTCCCCAGGTCCCAGGACTGTTTTAACTCTTTGCGACCACAAAGAGAACTAGCCATTCATGAAACATGTAACCCTGCTTCCTTCATACCTCCCCTCTCCAACATACCCAGCACTAGTGAGGGATATCGAGATGATGAAAATAAAATTGATTAAAGTGTGTGTAGGTGTACGACTAAACATCACATATTTTCATGGTGTGAGACTTGTGGCTCCCCCTTCTGTTTATGGTTTGATACAATCATAGCAACAGAAAAAGGCACACATTTTTTCTTAGAAACTGGATGGCATAAGAGGGAAGTAGGATGCATTGGTAAGATAATCATAAAATGTTTTGTAAGGCAAGAAAATAATACACGATTTCACCATTATTAGGCATATAGTCCTAAGTCAGAATACTAATTACTCACTCCAATTGAAAATATAATGATTAAAATGGTCAATGTTTCCAAATAATAACTGTAGAATGCTTAGATGGGAGGAAAATAAACCTATTCTTCAGTGGTATGTTTAGAAACCTTATCAATTTTCAACATTCATAGCTAAGAGCCATTCAATCTGTTTTGTCAATTTAATTGTAAGCCAAATAATTAGTGTATGTGAAAAATTAATAAAGATATGCCAAGGTAATCACAAACCAGGTTTTAATAACCGATTTAACCAATGATGAGTTTCTCACTGGATCATCTGTATACACCGGAGAGTTTCTCTAATATTATATCTAATATTCCTAATATTATTATTTATATTTAAAAAATTTTTAAATCACAAATGCAGTATGCTTATTACAGAAAATTTAGAAATATATGTAAGCAAAAAAAGAAATCACTCATTTCCTCATGTGTCTTAGTCTGCTCAGGTAGTCATAGCAAAATACCAGAGACAGAGGCATAAACGGCAGGCATTTGTGTTCTTACAGTTCTGGAGGGTAGGTGTCTCTGATCAAGATGCAAGTCAATTTAGTGGCAAGGGTGGGGGGATGGGTGGATGGGGTGGAAATGTGTGTCCAGGAGTTCTCTGATGTCTCTTCTTATAAGCATGAATTTCATCACAAGGGCCCAACCTTTATGACCTCTTTTAACCTGAATTCCTTCCCAATGGTCCTATTACATTGATGGATGTGGTTTCAACATATGAATTTGAGGGAGACACAACATACAGCTCAGAACATGTTCAGAATATAAATGTGCTGAATGTTTTCATTCTATAATTTGCATAAGAACTAAAACAAATTTTGTATAAAATGAGAGTATGCTGATTTGTAACTTGCTTTCTGCTTTTCATTTAATGCTATTCTGAGACTATCTTTCCACTTAATTGAGTAATTACATAAATATGTAAAAAGTATTTTAAATGTCCTCAAAAAGTATTCTATAATATTAGGGTTAATAAAAGCATAGAATTCTACTGTAAGCATATGCTCTTTTCCAATTCACTTGTTGATGGACATTTATGTTTTTCCAATTTTTGAATATTTTAAATAGTGCTCTGAGGAACATTCCTGTGATCATTTCTTTGTTGCATCTCTATAATTATTGAGTAGTAGATTTCTGGGGCAAAGAGTATTTTAAGACTTTCAATAAATAGCATTGCCAAATTTCCCTAGAGACAGTTTATTTCAAATATATTGCCAAGTAGCAATATAAGAATGCCTATTTTCCATGTCTTCACCCTTAACTTATGTTAACATAAGACATTGTCATTTTAAACATTTTGCCACATGTATTACACTGTTGTTTTAATTGAATTTTTCCCCTACCCTCAACCCTTAATTTAATTTTTAAATGTTCTGTAGAAATTTCGATCAATCTTCACTCTTAGACATTCCAGCTATCATTAAAAAGACCTTCCCCACCCCAACATTAAATCAATTTTCATCTATATTTTACTCTTACACTTTAAAGCCTTGTTGCATACATTCACATTTTTAATTCATCTTCAGTATATTTTAAACTCCCTACTTTTTTCAAGTATTAGCAAGTTGTCCCAATGTTTTTTGAAATTGAGTTGAATTATGCATATGATTTTGTTATTCCCACACAATACTCCAATTAGTAAGATATAAAAAATAAGCCTCATTTTAAAGAGTCCTTAGCTATAAAGTAGTCATCATGGTGTAGACTCTTAGAATCATATTATTATAAAAATTATGAGAATTGATTCTGGCCAGCTCTTGGTAATTTTATTTTTTAAAAACATTGTGTGAACATGACCCATGATAATTCCCTGAATAACAATCTTGAAAATTAAGCCTCCACATACACAATTTGGCTCCAGCATGGGAGGTTATAGATAATTTTCTCCATAAGCATAACCTCATTTCTGTCTCGAAATCAGTAACATTAAAGAGTATAGGTCTAATTAATTTTATATGTCAAATTATTTTTTGCTATTTCTTGACATTTTCAACAAGGATATTGATTGCTGTCATAATTTTTTAAACACAAATAATTATGCTGTAAAACCTAGAAATGCATTTTCTAATTCACTTAGAACTTCAAACTGCCACTAGATGGAGTCATTAAGTCTTTGCCAAACAGAATCCAGTATAATGAAATGACCTTAAAGCAAAAGATCTGTAACTTTTTAGTCATCACATCTATGCAGTCAATTTTAACTCATCTCTAGACAACCATGACTTCAGCTGAATTGAAATGAAAGTCAAATTTATTAAATAAAAATGTATGCTAGTAAATATTGCAAGTGGGCCTTAATATCTTTCTTCTCAAGATGAGCTTATAAGGATTAATCACATTGCTCTATATACTCAATAACCAACTGAAAAACATAATCTACAAGATGATTCCATTTATAATAGGTACGAAATGTACAATGCACCTAAGAGCAATTCTGAAAAATAATGTGCAATGCCTTTACACAGAAAATTGTCAAGGATTATTCATCAGCATTAAAAAGTCATGAAAAAAAATAAAAAGATATACAATGTTCATGGATGGAAAGACTAAATCATCTCTCCAAAGTAATCTACCAAAAAATGTTTTTATTTAAATTGTATCTAATACAATCACTTGTGTAAATTAACAAACTGATTCTAAATTCAAATATAATAACACAGGACTTAAGATAGTCTGTTCAATTTTTAAAAGAACAATATGGGAATAATTTCCCTTTCTTGACCAATGAAACACAATGTAAATCCAAGGAAAAAAAATCCATAATGGTATCCCCAAAATTAGAGAAAAGACAAAGATTGGCTATTCATGTGAGGAAAAAAATAAAACTTTATCACACAAGCCAAAATAAACTTCAAGACAAATAAGAACTTCAATATTAAACCATGGCTTTAAAACCTATAAGAAGAAAATATAGAAGTTTATTGTTTTATCCCAGGATAGGGAAAAATTTTATTAAATAAGACCATAAGCACAAAATAAAAAAAGTGATACTTTTTTTCACATTAAAATTTCAAACATTTGTGTATCAAAAGATACAACAAATAAGGACAAACCCAAGCCATGGATTACACATAAATTCTTGGAAACTGTAAGTATTAAATTCATGGTGGTAGTTATTTCTGGGGCAGATGTGACAGAAGACATAGGAGACTTTGTTTCATTGATTTTACAAAATACTTTGTTAAACAAATAGGTAAAATGTGCAGTATGGTGAGATTTGATACAGTTGAGTAGCAAGTACATGGGTATTCATTATATACTTTAAAATGTCTTAACTTAAAGAAAATGTTTTACTGGGACGTTCAAAATCCCACTCCTCAACCCCCCAAGAAATAAGAAGTCTATTCTTAAATGGCAGTTCAGTTATACTTAATAGCCTCACAGTTGGGTTTTTTGTAATCACTTTTGCAATGCTATCTTATTTTTATATTTAGGGAGAAATGCTTCTAGAAAATAGAAAAGTGTATCTTTTTTTGTTTGTTTTATTTTTTAATGAGAGACATTCAGACTATTAAAATTATGTTTCCAGAATCCTATAAAATCACCAGAAGTTTTTTGAAAGTATATTTTCTATTATCTGTTTAGTTACTGCTGTTGTAGCTACCTTGGGCCAGCCATGAAAAAGAAATAATAATTCTACCCTTTGTATAGCAAGGCTATACTTCTGCTGACTAGATTCCCCCTTCTTGTGCCTCTTTCTCTTTCACATCCAATGCCTGTCATCTTTATGTATAAATTTAGGGATCTAATATACAAATAACTTCATTAAATTGCACATTAAGTTGAAGAAAAAATTTAGCCCTAGCTCTCCTTGGAACTTGGACCAAATGGCAAGAGCTAGTTTTCTCAAGCTGTTGTCATTCTTCACCAAATAAAATTAACTTGCAAGAGACTTTTTTTTCTTTATCTTCTTATAAAATATGCCCCAGTTACCTGAACTCATGAGAAGAAACTTTTAGGGATTCGTTTTTACTCGTGAGAAATAAGATGGGAATTTTTATCCCTCTATACTGTCCTCACTCTAAGTCAACTATTCTCTGTTTTTGCTCCTCAAAAAGCATGGAATTCGGACATCAGGAAAATGGTGACTGAGCCAGTTGGACTATGCAAGTCCCCATGTGAGTGAGTGAGTGTATGAAAAATTTTATGTATGTGCTAGTGAGCAACTGGATGTGCGAGTGACTGACTGAGTGAGGGCTAGGGAGCTAGCTGCCAGGGCTCTCCTGGTGCAGTGACTGGTGCCACAGCAGCTGGGCTTGGACCCTAGCAATTCCCAGGATGCAAAAGCCAAGCACCATTTTCTTTTTCTTTTCTTTTCTTTTCTTTTTTTTTTTTAATCAACAAACCCTCCCTAGGAAGAAGATGATGGGAGAGACTGTCTAAGTGGAGTTCGTGAGGGGGTGACCAGGCCCCTAGTGCAACAACTGATGCTGCAGCGTCTCTGCTTCATCCCTGGCTCGGCCCAGGTCACGGACGTGGAGTGCCATTGTATTTTTTAAGATGGAAGGAAGGTTTCCTTTGATTGAAAAAGCCTCAGGGAGAAACTATAGCCCCAGGCTCTCCCTCACCATTGAAGCAGGAGAGAGACTGCTCCAGGCTTTGCCTCACCACTTCAGTACCTGGCAGAGCACTGGCAGGAGCTGCAGATGGAGTCCAGAGAGGCAAGTTTCCATGGAAGAGTACAAGACAGTCACCCCACCACCATCTTGAAGGCAGGGCAGGAAAGTGCACCAACTTGCTCACCATGGACCAATAGACCCAATCTCTGTGTCTGGCAGATCAACTACTCAGGAATTGATTGTGTCCCACAGGGAATATCCTGAGAATACAAACTTCAGAGGGACCTGATGAGTGCTGAGTTCCAGGCGCCCCACCCCCTACCCTGATCTAGCCGCAGGACAGAGGGTGTGGCCAGAAAAAAACAAGAAAGAACTCCTAAGAGATCAGTAGTGAGTTCAGAGCTGATCAAAACCCTCTCCTCCCTTGCAATCCTCTGAACATCAGACCCGCACAGCTGGGCCACGACTGAGAGGGACAAACCCAGGCAGAGCCTGGATGTCAGTCGCAACAAGGGAACTCCATTCCAGGATAGGCCCGGCTGGGGCACCCCTGGTGAGAGTACATAATCTGGGGAAGAGACAATCCCGTACCTCCCCACAGGAGGAGATCTGCCTGACCCTATGATAGTGGGAGGGGAGAACTGCAGCCCTACCAACCTCCACTGCCCCTCCTCCTTCCCTGCTTCATTTCCTGAGGAGATAGTGAAAGAGGTGACTCTGCAGGAAAGACCTGATTAGAAGTACAATTACAGAGCCTGCCTCAAGAGGGCAGGTTTTTTGTTAGGTTGGTTTTAATTTTCAATTTTTCTTTAATTTTTTAGCAGAATTCTACAATTACAAGGAGGAGCTGAAAACAATCCTATTGAAAGTATTCCAGGCAATCAAAAAAGATGGAACTCTCTCCAAATCACTTTATGAAGCTAACATCACATTGATACCCAAACTGGGAAAAGATCCAACAAAAAAGAGAACTACAAGCCAATATCCCTTATGAACATACATGCAAAAGTCTTCAACAAGATTCTAGTAAATCAGATCCAAAAACACATCTCAAAAATCATCCACCATGACCAAGTAGGCTTCATACCCAGGATGCAGGGCTGGTTCAACATTCGCAAGACCATAAATGTAATTAAATACATCAACAGATGTAAAAACAAGAACCTCATGATTATCTCATTTGATGCAGAAAAAACTTTTGATAAAATCCAGCATCCCTTCTTGATAAAAACCCTCAAACACCTAGGAATAGAAGGAATATACCTCAAAATAGTAAGTGCCATCTACAATAAACTCACAGCTAAAATATTGCTAAATGGACAGAAACAGGAAACATTTCTTCTGAAAACTGGAACAAGATAAGGTTGCCCACTCTCACTCCTCTTGTTCAACATTGTGTTGGAAGTCCTAGCTCAGGCAATTAGACAAGAGCAGGAAATCAGGGGTATCCAAATAGGAATAGAGGAAGTCAAGTTATCCCTCTTTGCTGATGACATGATCCTATACCTTGAAAATCCAAGAGAATCTGTCAAACGCCTGCTTGCACTGGTAAACGACTTTGGCAAAGTCTCAGGGTACAAAATAAATGCGCAAAAGACAGTTGCATTCTTATACACCAACAGCAAACTGGCAGAGACCCAAATGAAAGCACAATCCAGTCACAATAGCCACAAAAAAAATGAAATACCTCAGCATCTTTCTAACCAAAGAAGTGAAAGACCTTTACTATGAGAACTGCAAAACACTGCTCAAAGAAATACAAAAAGACACAAACAAATGGAAAAATATTCCATGCTCATGGATAGGAAGAATCAACATTGTTAAAATGTCTATCCTACCAAAGGCAATCTACAGATTCAACGCAATACCTATTAAGTTACCAGCATCATTCTTCTCAGACCTGGAAATGACAATACAGAAATTCATATGGAAACATAAATGACCAAGAATAGCCAAAATACTCCTTAGCAAAAGAAACAAAGCAGGAGGTATAACACTTCCAGACTTCAAACTTTAGTGTAAGTCTACAGTAATTAAAACAGCCTGGTATTGGTATAAGAACAGGCACATAGACGAATGAATCAGGATAGAGATTCCGGAAGCAAAGCCTCAATTCCTCAACCAGCTCATCTTTGACAAAGCCTCCAACAACAACCACTGGGAAGAGGAGAATCTATTCAGTAAAAGGTGCTGGGAAAAGTGACTGACCACATGCGGAAGATTGAAACAGGACCCCTATCTAGCACCATACACAAAAATTAACTCTAAATGGATCAAAGACCTAAACGTAAAACCTCAAACTATAAGAATCTTAGAAAATGCAGGAGACACCCTTATGGAAGTTGGACCTGAAAACCAATTCCTATTCAGAACCCTAAAGGCCAATACCTTAAGAAATAAGATAGACAAGTGGGACATCATCAAACAAATGAGCTTCTGCAAGGCAAAAGAAACCATCAAGAGAGCAGAGAGACAGCCCACAGAATGGGAAAAAATATTTGCCACCGTATATCTGACAAAGGCCTAACATCTAGGATCTACAAGGAACTCAAATGCACTGAAAGGAAAAAAACAAACAGCCCCTTTAAAAAGTGGGCAAAAGACACGAATCGACACTTCTCAAAAGAACATACACGGGCAGCCAACAGACACACAAAAAAGTGCTCAGCCTCATTCATCATCAGAGAAATGCAAATCAAAACCACATTGAGATACCACCTAACCCCAGTAAGTATGGCCATCATTAATAAAACAAACAACAACTGCTGGCGAGGATGTGGAGAAAAAGGAACGCTTCTACACTGCAGGTGGGAATGCAAATTAGTACAACCTCTTTGGAAGACAGACAGTGTGGCGATTTCTGAAAGAACTAGAAATTGGCCTTCCCTATGACCCAGCAATTCCCCTATTGGGAATATACCCGGGGCAACTCAAATCATTCTACAAAAAAGATACCTGCACATGTATGTTTGTTGAAGCTCTAGTCACAATAGCAAAAACATGGAACCAACCATGTTGCCCATTGAAGCTGGACTGGATTTTTAAAAATGTGGTACATATACACAATGGAATATTATGCAGCCATAAAGGAGGACAAACATATGGACTTCACAGTAACTTGGATGGATCTGGAGTGGATCATACTCAGTGATCTAACACAGAAACAAAGAATAGAGTACCATATGTTCTCACTCATAAGCAGACCTTGAACAATTATAATGCTATAAGAAAGGGTTTGGCAGAAGTGGTAAACTGTCAGGGGTGGGGGTGGGGTTGGCAGTTGAGGGAAACTGCTAAGGGAGGGAGAGGCATACCTCATCCACAGGGTATGTGCATAAATCAACATTTGTATACCTAACCCTGAATTGTACCCCACGTCTTTACAATAATGTTAAAAAATAATAATTGTTTAAAAAAGCACAGAATTCACATGTCTTTTGATCTTATCAAGAGAAAATTTTAAAACATGAATGCCAACTTTGTCACCCATCTTAGAAATTTGTGAGGGAAAAAAGGTAAATATGAGAATCACTAAGGGAGATGCCAGTATGAAAGAGGAATTTGTGTTTCCTTTTAGAAAATATTCACTTACTGGAGAAATATATTGACATCAGTTATTCAACTGTGGCTGGGGGTTAAAACATGAGATGAAGTCTCTCCTGGCATCTGGTTTACATGGCATGTTAAGTTATGATTAATGGTAAATGAAATTTGCAGTGTCGACATACTCTAAGAGTTGTCCGTGGAATCATTCGTATATAATCTTTTACTGGCTACTGGAGAAAATTTGGAAAATATAGTTTAATGTTTTTACTGATCATTGCATTGTAACCACAACATATTAAATAAAAGTAAATGTTTAAAAGTTTTCAGATTTGAAGACCATTTACCCAAATGGAAATAGATCCTTAAGTAAAATCAGTAAGTGTGTTCCAGTCATGTTTTACTGGAATGGCTGGATATAAGGTGATCAGTCTAAACAATCAGTCTACCTAATCCAGGCTTGAAGGTAATTCTCAAAAATCACTTGTCTAAATACAATTCTATTGGGTTTAAAGTATTAAATTGGTTGTAATGCGATATACCATTTATTGAAAATTCACAGGGAGTCACATTGTTCTTGTTCTTCCTGCTCCCACCAATTCTTGTTTTCACAGGATTGAAGAAAATAATTAGCCATCTATAGAGTCATAAACAAAGATAAATCAGGAACAATATATTAAATTCCGGTTAGTGATTTCCCCCAAATTCCATTAGAACCATTATTTACCATTATTTGACTTGTACCCTGATGCAGTGATTGGTTTCAGAGTGCATTTTAGTATTCACTCAAATGCTGGTTATGTCGTCTCCACTTTCTGGAACAGCACAGGCAGTCCTTGTTTGTGTCCACACTGCATTCCTGGAAACCATACCATATAGGGATCAGTGGCTACACAGAACACATCCCCCCATCAGCCACTAGGACCAGTATTATAACTGAGGGTCATAATCCTAACTAAGGTTACAAAAACAAATGAACTGTAGCTATTTCCACCTAACTTGCCATTAAAACAAAGATTCAACAATGAAATACATCCACAATAATTTTAAACAATAAAAATCATAATCCATATCTTATCAAATGAGCAGGAAATTTCCACCTGCATTGATATACAATGGGCAAATGTACTTATAGCACAAAAAATAAATCAAATTGTGCTATAAAACATTGATCATAAATAAATTTAATAAATTCAGTCATCTTAATGGTCTCTTTTAGAATTTCAAAGGAGAGAGTTGGCCTAGATCTTTTTTTAAAGAAACCCAAATAATACTCAATTGTATCTTCTCTTTTAAAAAAAAAATAAATTTCCATATATAGTAATTCAAAATTACTCCACAGAGAAAAAGGGAGAGTTTAGTGAATCATTTTATGGATGTTTATAAGGAAAAAGATGACAATTACTATGGTGAGGCCCTCCCATGAAAGTATCTTTTTCTTTTAACCTCTCCCAGTGCCTCCATTAATTCAAAGCTGCCTTTGCAGTGGTTCTAAGTCAGATCAGCACATTCCTACAAGGATCTTAAATCATCTCCTTCTCTGATTTGTTGGCACTGCCAATGAAGTTTGCTTTAATCTATACAAGACTTTGTTAGATGAAAGCATGAGGATCAGATTTGAGAGATGTGATGGTAGACTCAGCAGGACTCAGATAAAGACAGGACATGGTAGATGAAAAATATCTTCAAATCCTTTGCTATTCCTTCCATTGAGAGACTCCTTCTTCCTGCCTTGAATCTCACACATCTTAGTGATTTGCTTGATCAATGTGGCAAAGGTGGCATTCTTAGACTTGAAGCTAAGTCAGAAGAAATCTTGAAGCTTCCTCCTGAATCTCTTGAAATACTCCTTGTTACTCAGCTTTCATTCTGTGAAGACACCCAAGAAACCCTGTGGAGAAGCCTTCTTATAGAGGAACAGAGGCCCTCAATGACAACCCAGTTAAGCTCCCAGGTGACAGCAAACACTCTTTCCAGATGTGATTGAACCATCTTGAGTCACACCAGCTAACACTATATGGAGAAAAGAATAGTTATCCCTGCTACACCCTTCCCAAATTGCAGGTTTGTGAGCAATTAATAAAGGATTAGTAGATGATGGTTTTTTTAAGCTAACAAGTTCTGGGGTGGTGTGATGGCAGCGATAGATAACTGAAAGGGAAGGACAGAGAAGAAAACAAATATGTTTCAAGTCTGAATAAACAAGAGGATAATACTTTTTTAGGAAATAGAACAAAGAAAAGAGGGTAGAAGATAGAACATTTGATTGGAATAATGTGGAAAAACCTGGTTGCTGGGGACCAATGGAAATTATAATTTACCATATCTTCCTTTGTAAAAACCTGAAATCCAATTCAACTAGAGTGATGTGCAAGTTTATTTGAGAATATACATGACGGAGGATGGAAGTTTTTAAGGTAAGAAAATATTATTGCTAAATAATTTGACTGCATATTTTACAATTACCTTTAGTAGGATATGACTTGTGCAAATAACGTACAAGATCAACATTGGTCTCCAATTCTTCCCAGAAAGCAAATTAACTTAATGGGCTTGAAATAGCAATATGCAAAACTGCCTTGACTTTCTCTTTATTTCTGCTTTATATCCAGCTCAAGGAGTCCTCCAGATTTTTTACAGCCTATTAACGTCCTGCAGAGGTTATTCTTGTGAGAATGTGTGATGGAAGAAATAATTCTTATATTTTAGAAAAGTGCATATGTGTTGTTATAATCAAGTGATACATCTATTAAAAGTTGTTGTCCAGTATTATACCTGCATGTAGATACCATTTGAAGGTTCTACTTGGTCATGCAAACATAGCCATATAGAAATTGCAGGCCTTTTTTTCTCCAAAAATAAGCAAAACTCCTAAGTAATTTTTCACTGTA
Organism: Tarsius wallacei; assembly: GCA_963574415.1. Lineage (NCBI taxonomy): Eukaryota > Metazoa > Chordata > Mammalia > Primates > Tarsiidae > Tarsius > Tarsius wallacei. The sequence goes on from CAUYQG010162253.1 coordinate 15,809, forward strand.
ATCAATAAGTTTAGAAAAAACTAATGTTTAATAACATGAGGATAAATAGGTAGAACTACAACTTTCATGCTTACTTATAACTCATACTGCCAAATAGTTTCTAAAAAATAACTTGTATCAGCCCATTCAGTGCAGAGGGTTTGCATTCCACCCACTTTGTTAAGGGGAATGATGGCTACTGTTTTTTTAAAGGGTTTCAGTAAATGGACTCTAAAGTTGAAATTGGAATTATTTCACTTTTTTTCATGTGTCAAAAAGTTTTGGGGACATAACTCATAGAATCTCTCCAGTGAGCCAAAAGCCAATGTATTTTTATAGCACTTAACTTTTCATGGAATGGCTTTCACCTTTTTCACAGTAGGTCAAAAAAGAAAAAGAATTAGAGTCCCTTTCATCTGCTAGCCTATCAACTGTAAATATTCTCTGTATATACAGTGCTTGGCACACCTTACAAAAGAAAGGAGAAATGAAGGAGGGAAAGGAAGAGAGAAAGAGAGAGTTGGGGAGGACTCATTTAAAAATCTACTATCGCATCACATGAAGAATTAACCTGAGACTTTTTGCTCAGCCTCTGCGATATACAATATCTTTAGAAAATGCCATGTCAATGTACACATGTACTTGAAGGGTAATATGTCGTAGATTGGGAAAATGTAATTGCAACAGAGGAAACTTAGTCTGAAGAATGAAGCACCTCTCTTCTCTCACTACTGCTATCTGGGATTGCCTCACAGTCCTCATGACATCACTCTTACTAGGGCCACCCCTAAGAGGTCAAAAATCTAGATCTTGCTAAATCCTGCTGCTGAAAATATAACAGAAAAATGAAATTTTTGGTTGTTTTGCTATAGTGACTAACACAGCACTGGAAAGAATAACTGAGACTGTTCTCTGTACTGTGTAATATCACAACAGCTGATATCAGGAGTGGTTATAACAAGAATCATAATAACTACTACTTAGTGAGGGACCTCGAGTACCAGCTACTTTGCTAAGCTTTTGTGCACATCATAATTCTACTGAATTTATTACAACATTCCTGCATATTAGTATTGTTATGCCTATTTTGCAGATAAGAAAGTAGAGGTTAGATAATTTTGTAAGGAGTCAGTTTAGGATTTTAACTCCAGACCATGAGTCTCCAAAATTCCTTCTCTTTCTGCTACCTCTATACTAATATTCAGAACCACTGTCTTCATTGAAAAGTTGTTGATTGTCAATCACCATAAATGATATTTGTTATAGTATGTGGGTTCCCAAATTTATTTAGAGAAACAGACTATTAAAGTTTTCCTATGGCAGTCCAAGTCCTAGAATATATTTCTTTTCTTTTCAATCAAAGTTAATTTGATGGTTTTCATAATTTATGTAAGACTACTCAAGATATACCACTTTGAAGACTCTGAGAGTAAATGTTGGATCTCAGAATTTTAGGACAAGATTGATTCATTCATTCCATGTTGTCTGAGTATCAAGCACTGGGCTTGACTTTGAGTGTATAATATAAAACAACATGCAATTAGCCTTGATCTTGGCAAACCCACAGTGATACCTCATGAAGTAAAATGCAATAATGTTACTGAGATGGGCAGAATGTATTAAAGGACACAAATGACACCAGTCATTCAGAGTCTCCACATCACTAGGTCTGAAAAATTGTTGAATTGCTAAATGTTTATTAAGTACTAGATTATTTTAGGACAGGCAAAAATACTGATCTCTCCTAGGACAAACACTTAAGCTCCCTGTTCAAAAATAAATGTCAGAATATCATTCTGTTATGAATTCCCAGACAGAAATTGAAGTTCACTGATGCACTTTAAATTGCATCAAAGGATTAAAAAGGAGAAGAAATGTAAGAAAAGTTTTGGACATGGTCGGATACTCTTAGATATGGTTAATACATTTTAATTCTGCTTTCAAATACTCTTGATATTGAATAACAAGGAGGAATTAAAATGTGGCATACCGAAGCATGCTTTGCCAGGAGAAGCAGTTTAATCCATGACCTATGACATTGACTTTCTTAGCTAATATTCCTTTTTGAAACCTTTTCTGCTGTACTGCCACATAACTATAAATACAACACTCTGTTTATGCTTCCTGCTCTGTGCTTCCATTCATGTGTCTCCTTCAAGTTAGGGAAATAGGCTATCCTAGAGTAAAAATATTACTAACAACTCCAAAGTGAAGATAACTCTAACAGGAAATACCTTAGCATTATCAGAGGGACTGCCAGTGTGGCTGTTTCTGGTTATCAGTTAGGAGCCAGCAGATGTTAAATTGACATATGTTAGGAAATAGCTTTCAGAGACTCATGTTTCAAAATGTATAAAAGAAAAACAGATGACACAACTTCTTTTTTTTTTTTTTGGCTTAAACTAGATAACTAGAAAGTCACACCAGATGTGTTAGGATGTTTCTCTTTAAAAATATGTTCTGTTTCCTGAGGAAGAATGCTTAAAAGCAGAAGTGAGAGATTTCTTCCTTAAAGTATACTTTGGTCTTCTTTTCATAAATGTTAATTTTTTTATTGTGATTAAAACATTTGGTGAAAATCAGTGGGGCAAAAAACAATGAATGTAATATTTTTATAATTGTTACAGATTTTATAAACGGATTAATTATTTGGATCTCCATCAGAATTGGTCAATGAAATTCTGAGAAAAAACACATCACAGCAAAACTGGGAAAATATAGAACAATTGAATGAGGTCACTTGAGAATGGAAAAAATTGCTAATCGCATTTTTCTGACAATTTTACCATAAATAACTCATTCTCACATTGTGCCGTAGTCAATTTTGTGTTACTATAAAGCAATGTTTTTTTCTAAGAGGTTTATTTGGCTCATGGTTCTGCAGGCTGTATAGGAAGCATGGTGCCAGTACCTGCTTCTGGTGAGGGCCTCAGGATGCTTCCACTCATGGTAAAAAGCAAAAAAGAGCCAATGTGTTCAGAGATCACATGGTGAGAGAGAAAGCAAGACGGCAGAAAGTTGCCAGGCTCTTTTTTGACAGCCAGCTCTTGAGGAAAAAAAATAAGAATGAGAACTCATACACCTTCCCTCCCTGCTCCTAGAGAGGACATTAATCTACTCATGAGGGATCTGCCCCTGTGACCCAAGCAGCTTCCACTAGGCCCCATCTCCCAATAATACCACACTGGGGGTTAAATTTCAGCATGAGATTTGGTGAGGACAAACATTGAAGCCATAGCATCTAGGCAAGGTAACATATTTAGGAAATTGGATTTTTTATTGTATGACTACAAGTTGACAGGAATATATATTGTTTTTTGCTTCCCCAGTATTCATTCCCCTCCTTCAGGTGACAGAGCCTTTCATATACACATTTAAAGAACCACCCCTTTTCCATGCTGGCTGTAGGTGTTCTCTATGATTAGATTGGTCCCCAGGGGATAGCATGTGCTCTGAGACTGGCCAATGAACAGATTCTATGTATTCAGTGTTGGGCAAGTGATCTGAATTAGGCCAATGAGATCTTGGATCTTTTGGTAGAATCATTGAGAAAAATGAAGTTTCTCTTCCTGTTGGAATTAAATATGATTGTGTATATGCATTTCGCCCCCAGGAAACATTTTGCCACCCATGAAGGAAGAATATATTCAAGAATTAAGTCAATACAGAGAAAAGCAAAAGGTGGGGGGTGAGGAGAGAAAGAGACTGAGTCCTAATATCTTTTAGTAGGTGGATCTAACCTATCCAAGAACTTTCAAATTAATTGAACCTCAATTCTCCTTTTTGAGCTGAGTTTCACCCCAGTGCGATTAAGGGAGCATGATTACTACATGAGAAATCACTTTAGGCTGAGGGAATTAGGGAAGATTTCATGGAAGATGTAACCCTGGGCAAGATCTTAAAATAAGTTAGATTAGAGTGAGCAGAGATGGCGAATAAGGCATTGATGATGGTGTGGTTGCATGATCCAAGCCATTGGGGTCAATCTGGAAAGGAATGTGGCTACAGAATCACTGAAGCTCAGGATTCACAGGTTGAATCTCTGGTCACAGCCATTCCATATAGATTCCAGCTAGCCATGTTGACTACACAGTATTCCATGGAATGGGATGCATTTCCAAGGATAATGTTTGCGCTTCCCTATGTGGCGACACAAAGCCTGGAGACTGTGTGAATAGAGACTCTGTATATATAGTGGTATTGGAGACATCAGCAGAGAGACCAACTTTTAAGGTGAAAATTCTGGCTCACACAGCATAAGAACTTAAAATCTTCTCTCATTAATATTTTGGTTGCTCAAGGAGAACTGTGGAAGACTAGATTGCTGAGAAAGGTTACTACTGAGGATGGTGGCCTTTTAAAAACTTTTTATTATAAAGATGTGGATTACAATTCAGGGTTAGGCATACAAATGTTCATTATGCAGGTACCCTTGTTGATGAGGTGTGTCCCCTTCTTCTCTAGGCAAACCCCCGTTACTGCCAATGTCACTTCCCCGCCCCCCTCCTGGCAGTTTCCCACTACTGCCAATTCTTTTCTTATAGTATTATGATAATTGTTCAAGGTCCACTTATGAGTGAGAACATATGACATTCTGTTCTTTGCTTCTGTGAAAGAGCACTCAGTATTATAGA
>CAUYQG010162257.1:0-20983 GCA_963574415.1 Tarsius wallacei
TCTCTACAATAAATCAAAAAATGAGCCGGGCGTGGTAGCGCGCGCCTGTAGTTCCAGCTACTCGGAAGGTTGAGGCGGAAGGATCGCCGGAGCCCAGCAGGTCGAGGCTGCGGTGGCCGGGAGCGGCCACTGCACTCCAGTCTGGGTGACAGAGTGAGACTCCAACTCAAAAAAAAAAAAAAAAAAAAAAAATCAGCCAGGTGTGGTAGAGCGTGCCTGTAGTTCCAGCTGCTAGGAAGGCTGAGGCGGAAGGATCGCCGGAGCCCAGCAGGTCGAGGCTGCGGTTGCCGGGAGTGGCCACTGCACTCCAGTCTGGGTGACAGAATGAGACTCCAACTCAAAAAAACAAAACAACAACAACAAAAAGAACTCTTCCTGTAATCAAGAGACTGAAATTGATATATATTTAATCAATTTTTTAAAATATATGAAAATATTTCCCATTCAACTGGCATTATATCAATTTTAGTAGTATTTGCATAATATCAAAGAAGATATGATCACTTGTAGCATGTGTTTTTTCACTGGCTGACTTATATTCAAATCAAGTGTGAAATACATTATGACATTACTTAGTGTACACAAAATTTGATCAAAATTGTGTAATTTCTAAAATATTAAAAGCATTAAAATAAAATTACAATTTACTTTAGAAAGGAAAATGAAAATTTTAAAAGTTAAATAAAAATACACAAGCATCTAGTAAACAAATGCTATAAAAACTCTTCCTAATTTACTTTCAATTGTGCTTATACAATCAAAACTAGAAAATAATATTGGACAAATTATGTTGTATGATTGTTTACTGGGCAGATGATGCCTTGCTTCATACCATCTGCTGAAACAATTTCCAAGCTAAGTCAAATAAAATCCTTTTTTAAATGACTAGATTATGAATATGCATTTGGCATTAAAGCCTTCTTTTTCTTTGCTTTGATTAAAACTGTTTCTGACGTGATGGGTTTGTATGCAAAAAGCATGTCTTTGTGCATGTTTCTTTTCAAAACACAGTGAGATTTACTTTAACAAAGAATGACTCCAGCTATTCGAAGAACAAAATTATGCCTCAAGAGCAGAAATCCAGCTACCTGTTTTTACAAAAATATCTGGAAACTGTCTATCCTCCTAGAGGAAGCACAATCAAAATTATGGCATGGCTCAGAAGCCCAGGGAAACATTTAGCAACAGATTGTTTTCCCAGAATGTGAGAAACAAGGAAGAGAAAAAGAGCTCAAAAGTTGAGGACATTTAACTGCCATATCAGCCACTAGTAAATACACAAGAAGCATTTCTCTCTTCTGTTTAAATTGCCACCAAAGAAAAAAAGATTATGCTTCATTCTGTCTGGCATATCAAAGGTGGAAAAACATCAAGAACACCCAATGGCAGCAGATACTATCAGGAAAAAGTAACCGAAGATGAGCCATCTGGTTATAGAAAAAAATCTGAACCAAAAACCATATGGGGTTTTTTTCTCTATCAAAGTAAGAACCTGCATTGTAGAATCAGCTGTTTGTGTTTATTATAGCAATCCACATCTCTCTGCAGCTGCACGACTGCACACCACAACAGCTTTTTCAGCCTTGGTCCTGGCAACAGAGTCTGTGTTTTTCTAGGGGAGGCAGTAGGCCCACTGAGGCAAAGAGGCGCACTCATCATACCACTCCCTTTTCTTTTCCAGTTTTTCTTATAATTCTTGGAACAATAAAACAACTCATCTGATTTTCAAAAGCAAACCTGTGTGGCAATATGATTTGTACCACCAGGCAACTAAAAAAAAAAAAAACTGCTCAAAAAAAAAAAAATTGGCAAGGCAGCTAAATAACTCAGATATCCAAAGGACATTTGAGTATTTGTTCATCTTGTTCTGGAGTACAAGGTGTTTAACAGTTATTAGGCGGAAAAAGAAATGCAGAAGAATGCCAAAAAGCGTCCCCCTTGATGTTTGTTTTATGATCCTTCAGTACTTCCTATTTCTCTTACAAATTGTCAACTTAAAGAAGTTGAGGTTGTCTAATGGGCCCTCAGTTACTGAGGATCTAGCTTGCAGTTTCTCTAGGACTTCTGCTTTTCCCTGCTTTCCAGTCTTTCACTTCTGGTTCATCTAGAGTGGGTAAGAAAGCCGACAAAACACACACACACACACACACACACACACACACACACACACACACACACAATATAACCATGACTTGCTCACCAGTCATTTTTCAAAACGCAGTTTTATGCAGAAGGAGGATAAGGCAAATCTATAAAATACATTTCAGTCACTTATGTTCTCTAAATCAAAGGGAACTTTCTCCACCTGATAGGAGCCATTTAACAAGTAGAAAAATCTTACCCCTTCATAGAAAAGGGCTACCTTTGATTTCTCTGAGTTCTTAGTTCTCGTTGTGGGGAAAATTAATCATGCTCTGGTGAGTGGCATGCAACCAGATAAGATTTCTAGATCTTATGCTAGAATGCTGCCTACCAGTCAGGGACTTCTGCTTTCTTCACTAACCTTAAGATTATCTATTTAGTGTTCCCACTGTTTGGGGAGAACAACCTGTGCCACTAAACTTAGCAAGTAACACTCCACCACCACCCTCCAGCTAACTGTCTTCCTCTTATTTTCCCACTTTCTTCTTCTTTCTCATCTTCTAATCTGTGATTCTTTCTCAAAAATCTTACTTTCTAGTCCTTCAGTCATCACCACAAATCTCCTTTCTTTTAGGTCACTGAAACCCACAGAAAATTCTGGGCTTTTAGGGAGGTGTGAGGACCAAAACGGGTTGCTGAATTCTGAACTACTAAAAAAGCACAGAGAATTACAAATGTCAAGATGGTTTTGAAATAGAAAAACTAAGGTAGGAAATATAAAAGCTATGTTACTGTGCTCCTTGAAATCAGGACAAAGTTAGCTCCAAACATCATCTTTTGTTTTATAGAAAATTCTAATGCTCTCTGCAGATCAACGGATGAGCAAGTGATTCAGTTTCTCAAGGTCACTTCCAGCCTCTAGCTCCCGTTTCTTCTAACTTGATGGATTTGGGGGATTGCCTCCCTGATCCTGTGCTATACTGAAATAACCCAAATAAGAACTCAGCAATATTCCTTAGTTTTCATTGCAAACCATTCATCGAAGGCATTTGTGTGCAGGATGGACTTCACCAAGGTTTGAGGAGCCAAAGGAGTTTACATTGCACCGTGAACTAGAAACTTAAAACGGAATAGTGTCAATCTCCTTTCTTCAAAAACAGCTTGGTATTTTGCAACTCAAGCTCCTGCCTCCTCCCTGTGGCTTACCCACTCCTTTCTTTTCCTCATTTCTTTGACTCATCCTCCTCAAAGGCAAAAAATAAAAATGAAAACAATTTTCCATTTTCTTATTCAGAATAGTTCAGCTACCTTCAACCCAAACCCTTCAACTCAGCAGTTGTCTTCCTCTGCATATAAGCAGAAGTTTCTTATTCAAAGACCTCCTCCCCAGAAGAAGTCAGTGGGAAAAAAGCCCAGGGGAAGGAAGTGGGGTTTTTTTCTGTTGCAATTGACAGTCTTTGTATTACTGGAAATGAACTGCTAATGAACAGAAAGTATCCAGAAGAATTTGATCAAGACTAGTACAAGTCCAGGATTGAGTTGTCCCAAAATGGTGTGACAGTCAGGTTGTTTCATCCTCTTGTTTATTTTCAATGCCTAATAAAAACAAACAGGAGTACATTTTTTAAAAATTCCAGTGAGAGGAATCCTTTTACCAGACCTGGGATTTGAAAGCTTTCAGGTTCTTTCTTGAGTTAAAATATTATGAGGACAGCCCAGCCAGTCAACATCTCTTACATATCTTCCTGATTATAGTGAACGTTAAATAGGTCTCTGAGGAGAAAGATGGCCAGATGGACAGAGGTTCTAACCAATAGTGAATGTGTCCTATATTTAGAAAGAGCGAGAAAACATCAAAGTTGGGCCTTAGTCTTACAAATTTTCACAAACTTCGAGTTGCATAAGAATGTTCCCAAAATGTCCCAAGATCTGGAATGGAACCCAGCAATCATATTTGTTATCAAGCTTCACTAGGTGATTCTGATACAGGTTGTTCCTGGGTCACACTGAGAGACACTGGAGAAACACTGAAGTCTTTGAGAACCACTACACTGGGGGGAAGAGGAGAAAGGAATGGTGGGAAAGAGGAAGGGTTTCTAAGGTACAGGTATTCTTCTCAAAACAAAAGAAATGCTCTAACACTGAGACAGGATACTAGCAGTTAGTGATGACATAAAAAATGCAAATGAGTGAGTAATCCATTTAAACAAACAAGCAGTGAGTGCCCTATGGTTGGTCTTAAACATTTGCTTAGTAAGAGAAAGTGCAAAAGGGCTCTTCAAATACACCTAACATGTTGGATGGCGTAGCTCTGACCACTGGAGGTACTGAACACCAGCATTCTGAAAGTCTGTTGCCATGGCAAGTGTTAACCTTTTAGTTGCTGGATCAGAAATAGGTCCAAGGGTCCCTTATAGATGTCTGGAGCCCCTGGAGTATCGCAGCTATTTCACTATTTTAACAACTGATGCTTCAACTGTACCTGCCAGGGACCATCTGCCTGGAAGAGTGGTGTAGTATTCTACCCACAAAACATCTGTAATCAAGGACTCTTGATGCTCTCTCCCTCTCTTTTTCTTCTTCCTTTTTTCTGTTCTCTATTCCCTTTGATCGTCACTCATTTGCTCCCCCTTCTGCCTTGTAACGGCCTTAAAGTTTGCTTCACACAAAACTTTTCACATGGCTCATAAACTTACTATTCGTTAAATTTTTAAAAAGCATACTTAGCACTACTGATAATCAAGGCAAAGAAAAAAGAAAAAGCACTAAGATAAATAGACTTTGAAAATCTGAAGAACTGTGTATCACTGTAAGAGCTGCTGCTCTGCTGATAGAGGCCATAATGACAATGAACGCACAGTCCTGCCCAATGTGTTCCTTTGGGAGGTCTCCATGCCTTGACCGCCCCCACCCCCCCAGAGCAAGGAAGGCTAAGGGATAAGAGGAGCTAAAAGCACTGCATGTTTGTAGGATCTGGATCTGATCGGTGCCCAAGTACAACTGCACTGGCCTAGTTATTCCACTTATCTAGATATCGCATCATTTAGTCACACTATTCATCTTGTTCTTCAATAATGTTTTAATGGATTAAGTATCTAATCTTCAGAATAGGCCTATCCTCATATAGTATTTTTTTTAAAAAAATTGGACCAGCTGGGCATGGTGGCTCATGTCTGTAATCCCAGCAATTTGGGAGGCGGAGACGAAAGGGTTGCCTGAGCCCAGAAGTTTGAGGCCAGCCTGGGCAACTTGGCAAGACCTCGTCTCTACAATAAATCAAAAAATTATCTGGGTGTGGTGGCACGCGCCTGTAGTTACAACTACTTGAGATGGGAAGATTGCCTGAGCCCAGCAGGCCGAGGTTGTGGTGGCCAAAAGCATGCCACTGCACTCCAGCCTGAGCAATAGAGTGAGACTCTGACTCAAAAAAAAAAAAAAAAATTGGGCCAATGCAAAAGAAAGTGAGGCAGTTGCCCTAAAATAAAGGGTGTCTTTCTTTCATAATGCTTTCTAGTTGGATCTTCAAAAACAAGCAAGTGTGAAGAAAAGCACTCTCAACTTCTGATGCTGCAGACAGATCCCCATGTTTGTGAGTTTAATGATAAAAGGAGAGGATGGATGTGGCACTGATAAAAACTTTTTTTTTTCAAGCTTGTCACTGTATTTTTGTAATTGGAAACTTTTTTTAAAGCTTGCTTTGAAGTGGATAGGAGAACTTGCAAAATGCACTGTAAATATTTAGTGATCCAGGAGAAGTGAGCTGTGTTATAAAGACAGGGGCACTTTTTTGTTTTGAAAAATGCAAGCATTTTCACAATTATTTTTCATCAAGGAGACTTAAGTGCAGATAGATACCTTGTTGCTAGAGATACTTGGGTTTCAGCACCAGCTTTGCCACTTACTGTGGGGGCTCCAAGGAAGGTTCTTAGCCTCTTTAAGCCTCAATTTCCTCACCTGTTAGTGTAGATAATAAGTCTACTCTGTCATAGGGTTATCATGAGGATTAAAAGGAAATATAAGAAAAGTACTTAACACAGTTCCTGGTACATCATAAAGACTCAAAACATCGACAGCAATTCAAATATATTTTATAAAGGAGAAAAGAAACTAAAACTCAAAATAAAACCCCACTGAAAAATAGGTGAATAATAGATGGTAACCATCAGCTGCTGCCTCAGACATCAACACTAGTTAGAACAAAAGTCATCCAGTTGTTGCAGATGTTGTCACAATTTGTTTTGTTTAAACACAACATAAAAGATTTTCATCATCACATGAACTTGATCCTCTTTTAGACACAATCTCTTCTTGCATCTCTCTCACTGTATTACCAGTGCTATTCTTTGCTAACTTCACAGTTCTCCTTTTGGGTGTTGCTTTTTTGATGTTTGGAGATTCTTGGATTTGTGAACATGCTTATAATTAAGATTCAGTTAGATTGTCTGCCATTTCTGCTTGTGTAGCCAGCTTGAGGGAAGAGCCAGGGTTCAGTGAGGTGAGGGAGGAGCAGAGTGTCCTGTGGGATGGGGCACTTTGATGGCTAGTCTTCAATCCCAACGCTCCTTTTTCCTTCTGGACACGGCAGCTAGTAGCATTCTGCTCAGCTTCACCCATTCAAGGGCTCAATCATTGTTTTCAGTATTTTTGTTGTGTAGAAGTCAAAGTGCCTGCTGTCTCTGCTTCATTTCCTTAAGTAATCACCTGGGGTCCCCTTCCTGCTCCCAGTATTCTCCATCTCTGAATGTGGAACACTCTAGGGATGTCTCCAACTTTTATAGTCTTCTCTCTTGTGTTCTCTTTGAGCTTTTATTTTCTCTTTGATCTGATCTTTTTTCAAATCCATCTTTTAGGGATTCCTCATGGTTTCTGGCCCACTGTGTATTTACTTTTTGTTTTCCAGTGTGATTATGGTTTTGTTTTTAACCAATCATCTTTTCTGTTCTTTCTAGAGATTTGGGGTGAGCAGAGCTTGCTACAACATGTGGCTAAGTCTGCCATCTTGACTGGAAACTTTTAATCAGGTGTCTAAGAGAGAAAACATTAATAGAACATTTCACTGTTGCAAAGCATCAATACCAGAAAAATACTTAGTGGGTCATCTTAAAAGTATCACCTCAAAGCAGAGGTTGCTCAGAAGGCTGAAGGGCTCATGGCATAGGCCTCCTGGAGTTACTTTACCCCACCCCCCACTGCCAGCTTTATTAAAGTATGATTGACATCACATTATATACCATATATAGATGAAATTCTATATATATGGTATATAATGTGATGTTTTGGTATATGTGTGCATTGTGAATGGTTAAATCAAGCTAATTAACATTTAAATCACCTCAAAAATTAAAATAATCACATAAAGTTTGTTTACACAATGCAAAGAAGAGTGAAAACTTCAATTATCCTCATGTATTGACAGTGTATTTATAATACCAATGAAGAGATTGCACCTAGTAACAATATATCAGAAAACCATCCTAACGAAGCTAATTATTTTTCTTGGCTTCTCACTTCCTGAACTATGTTACAGAAAAAGCAATATTTATTTGGTGTAATGAGTAAGTCCTTCTCTGTCCACAAGACTTACAAGATCTAAAGGAAGAACTTTGAGAAATCTGGTTGAGTATTTTAAAGGGCTACATAATTGATATTTGGGAATTTTAAAAGTTATATATTCTCCAGAAGAGGATTTTGACTTAGAATACAGACTCAAGTTATAAATGCTAACAGCATATAAGCTGAAATAAATGTTAACTAAAGCTGGATCAAAATTGTTTTTACTTGTAGTACTTTCCGTTTAAGGAAAAGAATGAATATATATTAATGTCGAAAGGTGTCCATGGTAGACAGTTTAATTAATTAACATTTTATAATAAAGTAAGTATAATTTCTGTAAAATTTTATAACTAGATCAGAACAAGTTGTGTATCATCTCTTGCTTTGGAGGGAGTACTAGTTTTAAAACATATCCAAGAAGTATCTCTTCATTACAACAGTAAAATAAATTTGGGGGCAAAGGGTGAATCAAGAACTATGTATGTTTACTGAAGAGATGTTTTTTTAAGACACATTGACAAACTGATGAAAGTTCTTCAGCATCATGTTCAACAAAGACTATTACAAAACTAGTTTTCAATAGCAATAGCATATTTAGTAGCACATTCTGCAAATATGAAATTAATTTTTCCTTCAAATAAACTAGTCATCCCATGTGAGAATTCTTAGGAAATTTTCTTGAAGAGGCAAGAACATTAGCCTTTTTATAGCCTGTGAGTGTTACCCAATAGTTTTATCCATTTAAATTTTTTTTCAAAATTTCACAGTGTAGTAATTTTTAATATTATAAACAGTCAACAACATTGATTTGTTGATTTTATTAAGATAAGCATTCCTTTTTGTAAACAAAAACTCACCAAACTTTTTTTAGCTAAAATAATTGAATTGTTTATTATTTTAAGTTTTTGTTATTCTATTACAAGTGCAGCATTGCAAAATGTGTCAGGCTTCATTGATCAATTGGTTGAATTAGAATTCACCTCAAAACTTTGACAACTTGCTTTAGATAGTTATATATATGTGTGTGTGTGTGTGTGTGTGTGTGTGTGTGTATGTGTGTGTGTGTGTATTTAAATAGTTTTAGGGGATACAAATAGTTTTTGGTTGCATGGTTGCATAGTATAGGGGTGAAGAAGTCTAGGCTCCAAATATACCCACCACTCCCACCTGTACACATTGTATCCAACAGGTGATTCTTTAGGTGGTTTTCATGAATGATGTCACATTTTCTTATATGGCCACAAAATAAATCTAGAAAATCAGTTTTTAGTAATTTATTATTATTTCTAAAAAACGAACATTGCCTTTTTCTTCTAAATTGTTACGTAGGACTGCTTTGCCAGCAGATAACATAAATTTTTATCACCTCAAAATATATCACCTGATTCCTACTATAAAGTTCCCTTTTTGCCCATCATTCCCCAATGCGGTGTTTCTCCCAGTGTGACCTGTGAACTTTCTACACCAGAATGGGCATAGGCACTTTTTATAAAGTAAGGTTCCTGCCCCCATTCCACCACCACCATTAGCCCCCTGCCTGAATCAGAATGTCTCACTTTGAGACCTAGGGATCTCCATTTTTAATAATTTGCCAAGGAGACTCTTATGCACACTGACAATAGAAAAAGCATAACTCAAATCATCCCTTTTTAAAATGGCAAATACCTTTTTTAATTTTTATAAAGTCAAAAATAGCTTGTTTTTAGCTGTTTTAAAGACACATTTTTCTTTTTTTGTGTGTCCTTTTTTGTTAGATTTTTATGTTTGTTTTTTTAAGATGTGGGGTACAATTCAGGATTAGGTAGTCATCGTACAGGTAAAGTTTGAGCCTCTCTTTGGTACCCACTATGCCTAGTTTGAGATCAGGTACCCTTACTGATGTTGTGTCCCCTCCCCACTCCCCTCCCACCCTGGTAGTATCCCACTACTGCCACTCCCTTTCTTAAAGTATTATGGTAATTGCTCAGGGTCTGCTTATGAGTGAGAACATATGGTACTCTGCTCTCTGTTCTTTGTTTCTGTGATAGATCACTGAGTATGATAGACTCTAAATCTATCCAAGTTTCTGTGAAGGCATATGTTTAAGACACATTTTTCATAGTATTGCCTTGGATAGAGTAGGAATGGAAGGGTAGAAATATCAAGGAAAAGGACATCATATAAACTAGGCAGTCAGAGTGAGTCATGCCAGAACATTTCACCGTAGACCCTGGGCTGGCCTTAAGTGCAACTGGAACTAGCATTTGGTAGTTTGTTTGTGTAGAAGCTTAGAAGGCTCCCTGGACAACATCTGCTCTCCATAGTGCTAGAAACTCCAGTCATTGCTTCTATACGAGGCAAGTGCCCTTAAGCGAGATCCTAACAGGTCCAATGTTTGTATTATGCTTGTTTTCAGTTGTAACTGGAGACATTGCACACAACCACTCCCGGACCAGGGTTTCACAGTACCTAAAAAGGCAAACAAGATACCAACAGGACACATAAGGGCTCTGAAGACAAATTTTATCAACTTATTTTAGCTTAGAGCCTGCCCTGCCTAATACTTGTTTCTTTTTTCTTAAGACAATCCTTCCCTGAACAACTTTTGAGGATAATGAACCCCTGAAAAAATTAATAATAATAATAACAAACCAAAAAGGAAACAATAGCATAACACTGCATGGGGCACAGGTGCTGAGTATTGTAGGAAAAATAGTGGCAAAAGGAAAACTTCAGTCACTGATTCCTCTGCCTCCAGCTGGGCACTTTATTTTACTAAATACATTTGACATCGCCCATGTGCCAAGTGCTGCAATCTTCAGAGATCTTAAATTATGGCTTCTTGTTTTGATGCTGATTGGGTCTGTGATGATCTGGCCAGCAAGGGATACAATGGTGCTAAACTAGTTTAGTGTTCCCATAGTGTGCCTGTATAGGTCACACTTATTAACCCTGTTAAAATGATGACAACGACCTGAGTCTTTTTGAAAGCATTTATGTAATTATAACTTTATATTAACCAAAGATAGACCTCAGGCCTAAATAAAACTGTTTTATTTTTGTTTTTGTTTTTTATTGCTTTGAGGACTTGTTTAGCACCCTAAGAGCTTTCTCCAATTTTGATATAACCAAATGGCAATGGTATATGATATTTGACCACACACACACACACACACACACACACACACACACACACTAATAGCATCTGTATGTGCCACCTGCACTCTGTTCACAACAGCATTATTTGAGGAATGATTAGAATATGAGTGAGGTTGCAATGAAGAGAAAGGGGAAAAAAGCAGTACAAAATGGTTCTAGGGAGGTAGGCCTGGACCAAACCAATACACCATGTTAAGGACTTGGGGCTTGCGCCTAAACACGAAGGTGAGCCTAAACCTGGTTAGATTTGATGTTTGAGAAGGATTGTTCTAGTAGCAGTGTAAATAAGTAGGAGACCAGTATATGATTTCAATTATGCAAGATGGATATGTTCTAGAGATCTGCTTGCTGTACAATAGTGTACCTATAGTTAACAATAACTAATGTGCACCTAAATATTTGTTGAGGATGGACCTCATGTCAAGTGTTTTTACTACAATAAGAAAGCAAGTTCAAAAGTAGGAAATACAAGTAATAATTCACACAACTAAGGAGGTGGCCATGGAGATGGGAAAAAAAGAAGGAGTTTGAGAGATACTGAAAGCAGAAAATGATGAATCCACCGTGTGGGTGAAAATGAGTAGGTGTCAAGGATGGCCCCCAAGATTCTAGTTTGAGCATTTAGATGGTTACACGTTTGTGAAAAAAGTCAGGATCCAGGGAAGGACCATGATTTTTATTTTGAACATATTTGATGTGAGGAACTTTTGAGATGTCAGATAGGCAGGTCGTACAAGGACCTGGAGCCCATAGGACCTCAATTCTCTCTACATTGTTGACACCATAGCCTACCTCTTGGGGCCAAGTGTCTCTCTGAGTTTTTACATTTCTACCTGTCTGATAGAGTATTCAGTATCCATTAGCCACAGTAGTTAGTTAAGTACAAATTAATTAAATAAAATGTACGATGTAGCTCCTTTGTTACACTAGCCACACTTTAAACTTTCAACAGCCGCATACAGCTGGTGGCTATAGTAGAGGACAACCCAGATATTGACCATGTTCATCACCCCAGAACATTCTGTTAGAAGTGCTGATATAAGGACCTGTGACAACCTTGGTTCCTACATCTTTAAAACTGAATTAACTTTTCCTACAACATCATACATGTCAAATTCTATATAGTTATTTTGTTCCCAATTCCTTGTGTATTGTGGGTTCTACGAAAGCAAGGGGCAAGCTTTGTTCATCCCCCAGTTTCCCCTCATGCCCAGCAAAATACCTTTGAACTGTGTGTTTGGCAAGCACTGATGGAATGAATGAGTGACTGCTCGAGTAAGCAAATGCTTCTGTTCCAGAAGTATATGGAAAAATACTCACTTATATAATCTCTTAGATTTATATTGACACATAGTTACTAAAATTAAAAACAGAGTAAAATAACATGTTATAAGGCAGCTTCAGTAAAAGGGTTTATTACTCACAAAAGTAAATAGCGTAGAAGCCAGAGGGGTAGAAAATAGTGGCATCCTATCGAGTTGCCTTCTGCCCTACTGCTCTCAGCCTCAACTAAACCAGCATTCAGTTGGAAACACTTAAACTGTTTACCACTCCATGGAGGCAGCAGTAACAGCAGCAATAGCATCTGTGGATATAACATCTCTATTTCCATCTCAAAGGTGTTCTGCCACTAAAGAGCCATGATAACTGGCAGGAAAACCACAGTGGTGTTAAGAGTTTTGCCCATTTGGCCCTCCTGGGCCTTGTCAGTCTCCTAACAGGGACTTTCCTGAGAGTCTTGGCCAATACCTAACTCTGTGCTCATCACAGAGTTGGACAAGGGATGCCTGCCTGTTGGTGAAGGGCAGTGGAGGAGTGGTGGGTGCATGAAAATGGAACAGGACAAAGGAGGCAAGGCTTGAACAGACACCCTCTCTGCCTTGTTTCTTCCAGCAGCATTCTAGAGTCTGATATAATTTTCCCATGTATGCACTAGGAAGAAGGAAGTTATAGGTGAGAAATATTATTTTGGACATGGCAAACCACTGAGGAACAGTGCAGTGATGGATAGCAACAGATGCTTAGTAAGCACCAACCATGCGCTGAGTACTGTGCTAGACACCATGGATGAGACTGATGTGTCAGGTGTGTCTCCTGAAATTTACCTTCTAAAAGTAGTCACAGACAAATAAGTGGGCATCTTTATATGTGCTAAGGAAAGGAGAATGCAGGGTACTGGGTGCTTGGAGACTTCAATATTCCAGAAGGGTTAGGAAGGGAAGGCTTCCTAATGAAACTGATTGCTAACTTGAGCCCCAAAGATGGAGTAGGTGTCAACCAGGCAAGTGAAGGAAGAGGACAGAGGTTGAGGTGAGGAGCTAGGGGAAAATACATGTGCACATGCAGACACATGGAGAGAAGGGGAAACTTGACAGTGCAACAAGATAGACTTTTCTGAAACTCAGCAGGAGAGGGCAGGAGAAATGGCGAGGCTTGAGGTAAAAAGTCACTAGAAAAATAAACCCTACATACATATTCCTTGATTCCTGAAAATGGAAACGATATCATCTTTTTTTTTTTTTTTTCATTTTTCCTGCTCTAGCTCATGTTTCTTGCGCCCACACTGGAATCTAGACCCACTCAGCGCCCCCATGTGGAGGAATACACAGTAGCCAAATGAGCAGGTTTTAGAGCCAGGCTATCTGGAGTTTGAATCCCAGCTCTGCCCGCTGTAGCTGTCAGACTTTGGGCTTGAGAATAATGTGCTTGTTTCATCACTTGCAAATGAGAACACCAACACTGCCTACCTTATAAGGTTTTTGAGAGAGTAAATGAATATCTCTATAAGCAGAGCTCTTAGAGCCATGCATAGCTCTCCAAGAAGGTTATCTGTTGTTGTTATGAACTTAAAAAGACTCCTGTTAGCTAGTGTGGGAACGAACAAACATGTACCCTACATTTACATGGGAAACTATATTCAAACTATTCTGTGCCTCGACCCACTGAGAGCCAGGGCTAAGAAAAAGATTTTTAAACTTAGCAACTTTTCTGTGTGTGCTACAAGATGATAAGTTTTCTAAAATAAAGGATTTTCTAAGATTATGAGAAAATTATCATGTAGCTGTCAGAAAAATATTGAAGTGTGTTAATAGATGTGGAGGAAAACCTGTCTAGCACACCCATCAGTAATTTCCCAGGTGATATTTCCTTAAAGAGGATTTTAAAAATTAACCTTAGTTGTTATCAGAAATATAACGGCAGGACGTTTGTATTTTTTAAATCTTGGTGCAGTTAAAAGACTTAATCATTACCCATGGTTTTTCACTTGATTTGGATATCTTACCAATGTTTTTTCTACTCTCCCCACATTATATCATAGTCTATCTTTATTCTTCTCATCTTGTAATGAAGATTTTGAGGCTCAGATATTAAGCGACTTATCCAATGTTATATAACTAGTAAGAAGTACATTCAATATTAAACCTGGACTGTTTGACTATGGAGTCTGAATCTGTATTAAGATATTTGAGTCTTAAAGAAACATCATCCCTTTAAAGTGCTTGAAACACTGTAAGTGTCATCTATTGAGTTCTGCAGGATGTTCATAAATGTTACAGGGAGAAAGTGATTCAACTATATTCAGGAAATCCTAGATTAAGCAAAGTCAAATTAGTTGTTTTTTGTTTAACTATAAGGACTTTGAGATACTCATGAGCACTATGAATATCAAAAGGAGAGCATAGTTGGCAGCAATTTCTAAATTATATTTGACCACAGAACTTTTTGTTTTTCTCTCAAAATATCTCAGTAGGCCAATGTTCCCAGGAAATAACTTTGGGGAAAATCCTCACACGATAAATGCAGAACAACAGATAATGCTTATGATACAAATTCACCAGTGAAAAAGTATCTTGTATTTACTAGGAAAGTTATCTTACAGTACAGAGCAGAAGAAACATAAAAAGGAACTTAAAGTCATTGTTCTAAACCTTAATTTGCTTGAGATGGGGAAGCTGAGTGAGAACAGCTTTGCAAAAATATGTCACCAGTAAAGTAGGAAGTGGGTATTCTTGCAGCTTCTAACAGCTTCAGCAACTTTGTTGTTCAAAGCCAGAGTTGCAAGACACCTTATCTCATAAAGCATACGCACATGCACATACAACATCAAGGACATGAGAGGGACAATGCAGAGAGCTGTAGATTTTGTTGATGCCGTTTTATATATAAAATTTGAGGTTCAAAAGTTAGAACTTAAGTTGTTGCAAAGTTTGAAAAACTCACTGGGACATGTAGTTTGCATTCTAAATGATTCCCTAATTCTATGAATATCAGCAGTTTGACAGTATAAGTTGTAGAGAATCTAATCAGCCTGCAGTTATGACATTGAACAATGTATTTGGGTTGAATGTCATGAGCTTGTTCTGGGCTCAATTTTGTCCACTTTGGGAGACCTTGGACAAATAGCTTCTTTAACCATCTAACTTGCAAAATGAGAAGGCTGAACTAGACCACCCCAAGACACTTTCCAGCTCTAGAAATCTGCGAATCTAAAGAAACAAGTAGGTAACAGAATCTTCCAGTTTGTCAGTTCCCAAAGGACATAGCGGCTTTTCTAGGTATCAGGAGCACAATAGTAAGAAGGCAGCAACAGAAACAATAAGCTGGAGGTTAGCCACAGCCCTCAGGAAACCAGATAGGTGTCTAGCCACCAGCCTGCAGGGCCACTGTGTAATGTTACTAAATTCAGGATGGTACTGAAATAGTACATGTGGGCCATGAATGTCGGGAAATAATGACAGCCATCAAAAAGTTATTTTCTACTGCTGCCAGGGAAAAAGTTCCTGAGACAGTCTACATCTTTCAAAGTCAGAAATACAATGCATAGGAGAATGAGGATAATGGTCTTCCTCCCATGGGTGCATAATGCCTACTTGAAATTACGATCACCCAGGCTCTGGAAATTAGACTGACCTCTCTTTTTCTGTTTTTGCTCTTGCCTGTCACGGTGAAACCTAGTTGTGGTTGTACTGATGCATTTCTTTTAGTTGCCTGCACCACCTCGATTAAAATGAGCTTGGGAAGCCACACCAAATGACTAGCACATGAAATAGCTTGAATCCGAAAATCAGGAAGTTGTGTTGCTATTTTTATTTTACTTTTAACAAAAAGCCTCATTTCTGAAAAACTCTAATGTTTTCATCTTAGTTTCCTTTCCCACAATGTATGGCTGTTTTGAGAGATAAACAGCATTTATCTTTTTAAAGACTGGAATTCTTAAAGTAAAGCCATTTATGATCACTGATGTCAAATGAAGACGAGTCACACATTTATCCAAAGCTGTGGGTTATTATGTGTTTAGTTGTTTTGCTTCAAAGTATAGATTTGCTTTTGTTAATGGTGTCGATTATCATAGCAGCAGTGTGTCTTTCTCCACACTCTTCTTAGGAAGATATAAAATTACTTGGGATTCTCTGAAGACAGGACAATAGATGTGAAGAGGCCATTGCTGGGCAGTGGAATGAGCTTCCATACAAGGGATGTGTTTGAGGGGAGATGATCTGTCCTTTGCACCTGCCCCTGGAGCTCTTCATATTCCTGGATCTCATCTATAAGATGAGTTATCAATGTTCTGGAATGCCACTGGCATCTGGGACACACTATTCCTCATCGGTCAGAACTCTTCTGTCTATTACAGGAATTTTAGACTCCCTGACCTCGAGCCAGTAAGAAGCCAGTAGTGTTCACCAGACTACTCACTATTGTGACAACCAAAGATAACCCCTTCCCTCTCAAACTCACACACAATTCCAAACACTTCCTAGGAAGCTGGTACTGCCCTACTCCATTTAGAGCCACCAGCAGATGAATTCTGAGATTCCTTTCTGCCCAGCATTCTTTAAGGGGTGGCCAAGAAGAACACTGGGTAGTTAGAAGCCTGCAGTTTAAAACCTCTTAGAAACATCCCACACAGCAGGAAACCTGCATGCAAAAGGCACATAAATTGTTGAGTCTATTATTAAATTACAGAGTAGTGACTTCACATGCTTTCACAGCAACTTTTGTCACCTTTATAATCCCCAGAAGAAGGGGATTATAATTCATTTTCTGAATGAAATCCAAAGGAGCCCCCAGCTAGTAATAACCATTGGACACGCGTGTATTCCAGCCCATGTGAGTCATTCTCATCTCGGAACAGTGTCAACTGAATCTATTCCTATTTACTGATGATAGCAGGCTCAACAGTCAATTGACTGGTGTTTTCTCTGAGCCCTAAACGAGAGATGTCTAACCTAGCTCCTGTTGTTAGATCACCTAGCCCCACCACCTGGGCCCCTTCTTTGAAATTTTCGTGGATTCTCCATAAAGAATGCGGAACAGCCAATATGGTGTCTTCCTGGCTGAATCTCCATTCTGCTCTTTCTTTCTACCTCACACCCCCTTTCCCTTCCTCCAGCTTAGAGATTTGACTGTCAACAATCCACTGCCTCCTAGGAAGTTAATTACCAAACTTGCTAACTCCCCAAATCATCCCAACACACATGTGCACACATGCACACATATGTATAAGCAAGCAAACACATAGAGACATCATTCTCGGGAAATCTGAATGTGCCCCTGTACACAACAAAAGCTGGGGAATGTTTTTCGTGTGAGGGAAGAGTTCTGCCTGTTTATGTTTGCCCTGGGTCTACTAATTGTTGATTCTCCATTTTGCCTGGTCTCTTCTTAGCTTCTTACTTCATTTTAGAGAGTATCATGTATCTTTTCAATTATTTTGCTATTGGGATGCTGAAAAAAAAATACAAGAAAGATGTTTAGGCTCTATTTCTTTTGAAGTTTTGAAACAAACGAGAAAGAGAGAGAGAGAGAGAGACCAAGCTTTTTTTGGTTTCATGACATAATAGAAAGAACTTCAGACTCGAATAAGAAAACAGGATTTTAGTCCTGGATCTCATGATTTTAGTTAAGCCTTGTGCCCTTCACTGGATCATTAACCTTTTCTGGACATCAAATTTCTTATCTTTGATAAAAATGGAGAATTTTTTTAAGCGTTAGTCTATGATACATCATCCATAAGTTCAAATGATTCTTTCATTCTGTGTTTTAAAGTTCTATTAGCAGGCCAGGCACGGTGGTTCTCGCCTATAATCCCAGCACTTTGGGAGGCAGAGAAGAGAAGACTGCCTGAGCCTAGAGGTTCAAGACCAACCTTGGCAACATGGCTTGACCTTGTCTCTACAATAAATAAAAAATTAGTCAGGAGTGGTGTGTGCATCTGTAGTCCCAGCTACTCAAAAGACTGAGGTGGAAGGATCGCCTGAGCCCAGCAAGTTGAGGCTGCAGTAGCTATGATAGTTCTACTACACTCTAGCCTGGGCATCAGAGTAAGACATGGACTCAAAAAAAAAAAAAAATTCTCTGCAAAACCAGGAAGATGGATTAATAAAAAATCAACAGGTCTGCTTATGCCAAATGATATAAAAAGCACAGAAACAGAGCTAGACACGGTGGCACAATGCCAGTAATCCTAGCACTTTGGGAGGCCGAGACAAAAGGATTACTTGAGCCCAGGAGTTTGAGATCAGCCTAGGCAACATAGCAAGACCTCATCTCTATCAAAAATAGAAAAATTAGTCAGGCAAGGTGGCATGTGCCTATAGTCCTAACTACTAAGGAGGCTGAGGCGAAAGGATTACCTGAGCCCTGGAGGTCGAGGCTGCAGTGAGCCATGATTGTGCCACCACACAATCTGCCTGGGTGACAGAGTGTGACTTCAATGGAAAAAAAACACAAAAAAACACTGAAACAGTACATTCAAAAGAAGTTTTAGTCCTGTGGGCCTATGGTTTCCTCTCTAAGAGCAGAGATTGAAATTCCTAGGTCATTTGTTCCATAAGTAGTATAGGGTAGGTAATCAAAAAGGAATTCTGAATCCTTGATGGATCTGCTTTGCCTGACTATGTTTCCTTTCTGCCTAGAAAACGGGTGGTTAGTATTATATAAAGTACAGGAAAGACTGCTCCTGAACACTCTTCTTTTCTCTGTTCTTTTCTCAAGTTATCCTCTGATTTCCCTCATTGCCTTCATCACCCTTCACTCAGCTTGTCACTTCCTCACACATCCAAGTACGAAAGGAGTAGTGCTGTGACATCTTAGTGAGGCTTTTCCCACCGCGTGATCTCCAAGTTCTCTTACTTCAACAGTGGTTGACTCATATATGCTTTGGTTCTTGGCAAAAAAGCAAGTGATAACCAGAAAGAACTTTCAGAGAATGAAGTACTAACTGAAGTTGATATTATTGAGGGTCAAAAATAAACAAGCTGTTCTTCAAAACTGAAGAGAGGGGAATAATGATAATAGTACATTTCAGGCAACAAGTTGCACGCTTTGATGCTACAATGACTTCATGAAGTTGCTGGTCTCTTCGCAGCCTGATGCATTTTTATGGTGAACTTCAAATAAGACAGTGGGTAGTCCCCATTTATTCTATGGCAGTGGTTCTCAAACTTCAGTGTGCACCAGAATCGCCTAGAGAGCTTGTTAAAAACACAGATTGCTGGGCACCAGAACCAGAGTTTCTAATTCCATTGGTCTAGAATGGGGCCTAAGAATTTGCATTTCTAGCAAGTTCTCAGTTGCTGCTGCTAGTCCTGGGCCCACAACTTAAGAACTACTATCCTATACTATCAGAATAAAATGGATAAATGCTATCTCCAGTTTTTTTTGTTTTTTTTTTTTATTTCTTTTTTTTTTTTTTCTTTTTTGGGTTGGAGTCTCACTCTGTCGTCGCCCATGCTGGAGCCTTGACCTCTTGGGCTCAAGCAGCCCTTCCACCTTAGCCTTTCAAATAGCTGGGACTATAGGCCTGTACCACTGCCCAGCTGATTTTTTGATTTATTCTACAAACAAGCTCTCTCACCATGTTGCCCAGGCTGTTTTTCATTTTTATTTTTTAATTCTTTTAAGCAATTTACGTAAGCAGAAAGGTGAATGGTATGAGCATTCAACTATACAAGGATGAGGGAGAACAGTTCTGAGGAGATAGCAACTAGTACAAATTTCTTAGGCAAGAACAAGTTCAATGAATTAAGGACCTTGGGCGGACTGGAGTACCACAGAGGAAGGAGGAATTATTCCAGATGAGGCTGGCAAAGTAGGTTCTGATCAAATTCCATAGATCCTAGATGATCATCGTTTGGAATTTATAATAGAAATTGGAGCCATTGTGAAGAGGAGTGTTAGGATCTGGTTTGCATTTTAGGACTTCTCTTTGCTGTATAGAGCATAATTCGTAGGCAAATAAGAGTGACACCAAAAGACTGGTGAGAAGGCTATTGTGATAGTGCAGGTTAGAGATGATGAGGTTTGGACCAGGGTGAAGTGGAGAAGAAAGAAGTGGATGAACTCAGAATGTGTTTCAGCCAGAGCATTAACAGGAAACTCTCAAGTACTGGAGACAGAGAACAAGAAAAATAAAGAGGAATTAATGTGAATAATTATTAAATATTTGTTAGTTATTTGCTCATTTTACCAATTGGCTACTATGTTTGCACTTCATACAAAATTAGAAGCACAACAGTAGGTGTGACTGTATGATTTTTTATTTAATTTTTATTATACAGTGGCAAGATTCAAGAATTAAATTTAGAAACTGTAAAATTTGACACTACTAGATATTAAAGGTTAGAATCATTAAGCAAAATATACAGAGGAGATCAATGAGGTGGAGATATTTTTTATGTGCAATTGATAAATCTGACTGAGCTCTGGGCACTTAGGGCAGTTTATTTCAGTCGGAGTTTTTTGGACATTCTCAGAGATCCTTGAATTTTCTACACAAATTTTAAAATTTTGTTTTCATTCCAGTGAAAACCTAAAAAAAAAAAGTTTAACGTAAGCATCCATTTACATTAATTGTCATTAAAGTATGTCTGTATTTGCCTCAGGCGAATAAAAAAAAGAACAAGTGAAAGCCAAACATTGTCTTTTTTTTTTTGAGTTGGAGTCCCACTCGATCGCCCAGACTGGAGTGCAGTGGCCGCTCCCGGCCACCGCAGCCTCAACCTGCTGGGCTCCGGCGATCCTTCCCCCTCAGCCTTCCGAGTAGCCGGAATTCCGGACGCGCACTACCACGCCCGGCTAATTTTTTTGATTTATTGTAGAGATGAGGTTTCGCCTGCCCAGGCGGGTCTCGAACCCGCGGGCTCAGGCAATCCACTCACCTCAGCCTCCCAAGGCGCAGGATTACAGGCTGAGCCACCGAGCCCGG